>JAVQJG010161433.1:0-15342 GCA_036024015.1 Craterocephalus amniculus
CCCCCCCCCCCCCCCCCCCCCCCCCCCCCCCCCCCCCCCCCCCCCCCCCCCCCCCCCCCCCCCCCCCCCCCCCCCAGAAAGAAAAAAGAGGGACTTATAGAAAAGGGTTGCATTCAGAAATAAATGAAATGAAAGAGTGAGAAAGAGAAAAGGGGGAGCTCGAGGGGTGGGGGAGTTCAAAAAGAAAGGTGGACAGGGGGAGGAGAGGCTGAAAGAAAAGAAAAGCAGAAAGGGGAACAAAAAGGAAAAGAGGGCAAGGGAGAAACAGAATGGCTGGAGGGCTGATTGCAGTGTCTTCTTGTAAGATAAACGGCGGGATGCTTTCTTTCCTTCAACCGGCATTTAAACAGTTTTTCAGGAAGCAAAACCAAAACTTATTTGATTGCTTTTAAAAGATATTTTCTGTCCTGCAGGTACACCGAGATCATACGGATAGTTTCACTGGAAGAGTGCGCGAGCTTGTCTTGTCATGAAACAAGAAACGAACTTTGTGCAGACTTTCGTAACAATGGCAGTTAGGCGTCCACCGTTGCAGCTTAGCTATCAGGATGAGTTTGTACTTGCCCTTGCTTCCTGGTTCCTGTTACAAAGATGCTTGTTCCTCCTTTTAAATGTACTGTGACATACTCAGACCAAGAAATGACAGTGTGTTCTCACGTGGTGGTAGATGCACTTTTAGATCTGAATATTCATGAAAACATTCCAGGAAGGTTTTCCTATAAAATACCTGGCAATTAAGTTAATTAAAAGGCGTAACATATATGTTCTAAAAAATTTTAACTTAAGGAGAAAACAATAAAGATTTTGATAAATTTGAGATAAACAGCATATGAGTGATGTTTTCTCTAGATATCTTCAGGTGTCTGAGGGACAGGTCTGTCCTGTATGTACCTGTGCCTTGACATTGCTAACATGGTATGAAAACTGTCTACATTGCAGTTATGTGTTTTCTTTCGTCACCCTTGAGCAACAGTAATTACACTTACTGTTTTGGTTACAGTTAAATTTGCTGACAAAACACAGCAGGCAGCAACTGGGAGATGCAGCTGCTCCATTATCTCTGTGTATATGAGTGGGTTGGTGTATATGCATGCAAATGGGGTGTGTGCTGAAAAGAAATGACAGCATTCTTAATATCACATTTTAGCCATGAATGATAAATGAATGCAAGAGAACAGGCTTTAAAAAGAAAGAAAATAGAGATATAGATTGAAATGATGATGGCTGAGTTTAATTTAGTTGCCTCACTTTCTTTCTCCTGATATGCAGTAATGATCAGCAACTCATTGTGACCCTTTCACAGCCTCCTGGGATGCATAATTGTACTGATCCCATCAGTCATGTTAGGAGTAACACTTGCTTTCTGTAGCTGTTGCAAGTCGAAGAGTAATACATGAGGAAACGTTTATTTATACAAAAAAAAACCATTTATTCAGGTACACAAAAAAGTTTGCTTATTACAGTTAATGAAAATATGATATAAGTGTATTTATGTTAGCTAGCTGTATGCAAATATTTACAAAAGGGTGTGGCAGGGAGATATGTAATAAATCATAAAAATACAAAACCACACTTAAAACAAACAGACATATTTAAATACTGTAACTGTAACTTTATTTGTAACGCACTTTAGAACAACAAAGTTGACACAAAGTGCTAACAATAAAAGACAGAAGAAAAACAACAAATGAATGAAGAAATAAAACATATAATAAAATACTAATAAAATTAGGTAAAATGGAATGATATCTAAAAAAATATGTAAGAAGACTGAGACTGTGAGACTGAGCTGAAATTGCACCAACATCAGTTTACAGTACCAGTCAAAGCCAATCTGTTCTTTCAAAATGTATGGGTAGTTGTATCCGAAGCGTTGCCCAGTACTGTGCATCTGAAATCGCATTGTATGATTGGGTGTATGTTGGTCTGTTTGCTGTCAGGAAGTGTTCTCATCATTAGGTCTGATGGCTTGTAAAGCCTCTGTGGTCACCGGATTCCCCAGAAAAATCCCTCCCATAGTTTTTCAAGGACGCGCATCAGACATAAAACAATACCTCCGAGGAAAAGTCACAAACGGACATCAAGGATGAGAGGACTTGTGATAAATGGTACATTTTTGAAGCTAGTAGTAAGTGGGAGAGGAAGACAGCAGATGGGAACTGAGTGGTGGTGAAAGATTTTAAGAGGGTGGGATATGGGGGATAAACAATGGGACAGACAGAGACATGGAGAGTCATGATGTTGGAAGAAGTCCCCTAATAAAAGCTTTCCTGTCTCACTGAGCATCCCTAGTCTCTGATGTCTTTTCACCATGGCCTGCTTGACACCAATTAAACCTTTCTCTGGGGACTAAGCAAGTCCTCACCCGCAGGATGCACCAGACAGATTGCCATGTCCATGATGGCTGAGGGCTGCATAAGAGGGCTTCCTATGCAGACAAACAAAATAAAGAAGGCAGACACACTTCAACAAGCACAGGCACACACTGGAAAGATATACAGCTAGGTACCTTGTCTGTCTTTTATTATTTTGGTGTAACTATAAGGCTTTACAGCAGTTGAACATTATATCAGGAGGATAAGATTGGGACGATGCGGACATGTAACTTCCAAAAACCTAAGCCAGAATTTCCCATCTCAATGATTTATTAACATCTAAGGATTTACATATTAATATGAATGTATCTTAAGCAATTTAAAACATCTGTTTTTTATTCGATTTGACATTTGGGAGAACTCACTGTTTTTAAATCTGTATTTCACAAAAAAGAGTGAAATACTGCAATTTGAGAGCTCAAATTAGAAACTGATGTACTGTTACCAGCAGCTCGATATACGTGGTTGCTAGAATTAAAGTGATAAAGTTGTATTGCAACCACATTTACACCACATATAAACAATTTGAACATGCCTGCGGATTAAAAATGAATGGGGTGATGTATCTAAACTATTGGCTGGAACTATTTATTCCACTAATCCTCAGTTAGATCAAAACAACCTGCTCTGATCCTGAACCCTTCAAAACCTCTGGAAGTCGCCTATGGTATCAGGCAATAGACATTAGCTGATCCTTTGAGTTCTATTGTTTGCAACATGAAGACTCTGTAAGTTAAACATGAAGCATCCCACGGGAACTTGGACCTTGAACACCTTGAATGGTTTCTCTTGTTTCTCAACTATAGCCAGACACTCTGCCCAACTGTGGTACAGCACATGAATGTTTACACTCTTTTGCTGTATTTGATGGTTTGGTTTTTGTAAAAGTTGTCATTTTTCTTTTTTTAAAATAAAAAACAATTTAGAGACAGTCCTTAAAGGAATACTCTGCCCTCAGAATGATGTGCCTTCATTTGTTTACTTACCGTCATGCTGATTGACATGTTGGAACACTTTCTTGATATTCATCATGTAGCCGGAGATATCGGGAGGTTTACTTTTTGCCTCGGTTTGGATACAATGATGTTGAATGGCGGCCGGTGAAAAGTGTCCACAAAAACTTGTCAATATTCCTCCATACTGCTATGCAGTCCGCATGTCCTGAGTGGGTAGCGTCCATAATTCACTCGCAACGGCATCATTTACTATATTTTTAGAGCCCAAACCGTTAGCATGTTTACTTCCTGGATGCGCGTGTTTTACCATCACCTGTTTTATTGGAGATACTCTGAAACAGTGGCCTCCACTGTTCAAATCCTCACACCCTTTTTCTACCTTTCCATATATCAGCTCAAATCCTTTTGAATCTCAACCCCTGTTATAGCAAAGAGGTAATTTCTCAGTTCCATATTTTTTTTAATTAATAAATCTGAAAGAATACATCATAGACTGACTTCTCAAAGTTCACTATTTGTGTGGCCTGTAAGATCCAGGAGGATCCAGAATGATGCAGCTCAGGATAAAGGATTGGGACAGAGGATTACAGAAAGGGTGTAGACTGGGTGGAGGCAGGGGTTAGACGAATTAAAAATCGGGCCCAAATCCCGGGCACAGCATGCCACGCTCCAGGCTTCTTCCAGCCCTGCTTCAAAGAGCCCTGAAATCTCTCCAGAGCCACTCAGACAAATTATAGTAATAAACAACAAGTCATCCCCCCTACACACACACAAATATAACACACACGCCTCCCAGGGGAAAACTAACAGGCCAGGATCCCATCGCCCTGGTGGCTGAACCCTAACAAGCCCGCCCCACTACTGACTGCCTGTTTCCAACTTTGTTTGTTTGTTTGCTCAAAGACACCAGAGACAGCAGCAGCAGGGAAGGTTATCTTCACAAAGCTCAGGCTGAAAGGAATTGGTCAATATAAAGAACCACCAATTACGTGTGTTTTTGTGGGGCTGGTGTATTTGATTAAGAGAGATAAGATGCACTGAGTGGGCTTTAATGACCGACTGACCTACGGGAAAGCTGGGTGTGTTTTGTCCAATTGTCCCTTTACTGTAAATCACAAGTGTCCGTAAACACATGGCTGAGTATTGCACAGTGAGCGGGGAAACATTTAGTTCTCTTTCAGTTTTCTTTTTTCAAACAAATCCTAGGGAAAGTGGTGGTCCACCTTTTCTGCTGAGTGAAGACATGTCAGATACTCAAGATTTCACCCCATGCTATTTGCAGTTATTTGCCAAGAAGTCAGTTTTGGAAATCAAAGATTCCAAATTTCTGATAATGTGTTTTTAAAAGGGAAGGAAGCTAAAATACAATTTGCGTGTGAACATCTCTTCATGCACCTTTTATCTTTTGTTTATCATTTTCTGTACCACTTAATCCAATTCAGGGTCACAGGGAGCAGGAGCCTACCCCAGCAATTATCAGGCAATACCCCCTGGACAGGTCGCCAGTCCATCTTGTCTCTCACATCAGGTCACCTTTCATCTTATGCTTTTTATTCTCTCCAAAGTGTCAATAAATCCCTAAATTATATCAAAAGAAAAAGAAATTCATATACTCTGCAGGTAGTCTTCACCTGTCCTCCAAGGGCAACGGTACTTAGAAGGTGTGGAATTTGACAAGGCA
This sequence comes from Craterocephalus amniculus, assembly GCA_036024015.1. Lineage (NCBI taxonomy): Eukaryota > Metazoa > Chordata > Actinopteri > Atheriniformes > Atherinidae > Craterocephalus > Craterocephalus amniculus. The sequence continues at coordinate 5,013 of JAVQJG010161433.1, forward strand.
ATAACTCACAGGTCTCTACTGTAGCTCACACGGAGATGTTAACAGCAAACCTATGAAGGCACAAGCGAGGAGTGGGCGATCAATCCCAAATCCCTTCTTTTATCTGTTGTAGCTAAGAGGAAAGCCAGATAAACACTCTGGTCCTGTTCCTCCAAGGTCGATCCCTGTGCAACACTAAAGCCCTGCTGGATATCTACCAGATACATAGGCGACAGAGGAGAAACAAGATGCACAGATAGAGAAGAAGAGGAAAAAAGGAAGATAGTGTGAAACAAACCGAAGCTCTGTGGGCATGCACCTCCCAGAGCCTTTTCTTTGGCTGATCAATCTCGCTGATATCAGACAGTCATGGGAGGAATGTCAACAGCACTCACCTCTAACCCCAAGTGTGAAGGCATTACAGTGGAGCAGCAAACTCCTGATTCTCCTCCTGGTGACCTCCAGGCAGCCCTGCTCTAATGGAGATTTTATGGATGGTGTTTCACTTTATGGAGACTTTGGGCCTGACTGGGCAGCTCTGGGAGCCAGATGTGTTATATAGACAAAGTGGGTCAATTACTTAAGAATGAAAGAGCCCTGAGAGTCTTTTCTCAGGTACAGGCGGGTGTCTGACATGGAAGGTATATGTAAGACTGCTAGTTTGTCTGTTACCAAACAAGTTTCCACTCACCAGCTTCTTTATTTGGATTCAGTAAAGTGTAAATCACAACGCTCAAAGATTTTAGCATATCATCACACAATTGCTGGTGATTTGTAGGGTAGAGAGTCCGTGTAGAAAGTGGGGGTGTTCCTCCACTAAAATGGGCATTCCTTGACCATTAGACGTGGCTGGCTGGAATCACTTTCATTGGTTCTGACTCTCTCCTTGACCCTAACCCTCACCATGTGTAACCAGGTTGAGGAATGCTCATATTGTGCTATGCGGGGACATCTGACTCAACAAATCTTTTTGTGATCATTATGCAAAAAACATATGTAAACTCTTTTCTACACCTTTCAATGCAATCTTATGGCCCGTTGATTGACGCTTGATTGATATTTATTGAAAAGATAGTCTCACAATGTTTAGACTAGCCGCCTTTGAACTAACGCACAAAATCTGCACAAAACCTGCACAAAACCTTTCCATGGCATTACAGATTATAATGTAAGAGGAGACAAATGTTTGATGGCACTTTGGATTTTTCCTGAGAAACTGGCAGTCTGATATGAGATTAATGGTATATGTGATGCCACTCTTTGGTACACAGGCAGTGGAACTATTTTAACTTCACCTGAAGAGGCGACACAATGTATGTCTACCTCATCTGCCCTTTCGCATTCAGCTTTTTGTAGATGAGAAATTAAGCAAATACCTGTGTGACGTTGAGGAGAAATCCCAGCTTTCTACCTGGGTTATTCCACTAAAATTGCTCCAGTGTTGGCTTGGAGCCAGGGTCAAATGCTGAACCTTTCCCTGCTGTTTCAAACACCAAGGCTTTAAACCCCAGCATGGAAAAACACCAGCTCTTTACTTGGCCAGAGCAAAGGGTCTCCTCTGTCGGCGGTTGGAGATGGAGCTATGAAAATCAACCAAACAAACTAAAATGTTGAGAATGGTATTCAAATCCAAAATCCAGTAGCAACATAAATGCAACACAGATGTGAAGTTTAAACAGCCAAGGAAAAATATCAGATCGTTCCTTCATTGTCCTGATGTTTAATGTTTTATATCGCCAAGACCTGTGAATGCTACCCAACATGCATGCAGCCTCTGCATTTACAATTTTTCACAGTTTTGCAGCTTTATGCGTTATTGCCAAGTGTTTTGATGAAGCCAACTCACCTTTTTAGATTATGTTTAAAACAATGCATATAGATCCCTTTTGCTTCATTATTTATTAATGCTTGCTTACACCATTTTGCTATGGAGAGACCAAATGCAAATGTAAAATGATTAAACTGGTAATGATAACTAATGGTAATAACTGGTAACTAATGATATTCAAATCAATTTGCTGGAAAAACATGTTGAAAACCTGTGATCCACTGTAAATCATGTTTTATATATAGTCCATAGCCTCACTTAGCCCAAACGTGCCCCTTTGCAAAGAGACAAGTAAACAAAGTTTCACAGTTTGTCTGCTTCAGTGCTTGCACAGAAACAAATCCAGCATTTTCTGCTCCCTGATGTTGAAAGCACATCTTCCTGCTGTTACTTGTTATGGTATATTGCACCATGCTCCAATGTCAACCCTCAGCGTCCATAAATAATTCAGATGTCAAATGTTTGCAGTGCTCATGTACTGAATTGTTGACTGTGCATGAAGATGTGTCAGTCTTACAACTAAGGCGTACATCCCAAACATGCATAGTTTTTGTCATGATGCCTGACCATCTTCAATGCTCTGAGCCGGAGAAAAAAAAATTACTCTTTGTTGTTATCCTCTTTCTGTTTGCAAACAACAATTTTATGCTCCAACATTTGACACTAAATGGGACATCGTTTGTCCCATTACCTGTCCCTTGATACTTTGTTCCTGGCTTAAATACAGTTAGACTCATAATTTTTTTGTTCATGTTTTTGATTTTGCCAAGACTCTTGCCAGACAGCACAAAGAGCATTAATAAGTAATACAACTGTATATAAAACAATGCTAATACCTGCCTATGAGGGAGAGAACTGCTTCTAATGCTTGAATCAATGTAGATCCCCTTTCATATTTTCCCTTTCTTGTCTGCTAGTATTTTGATTTTCATTTGTTAAATATATTTCTTTTTTTAATTATCATTGCTGACTTTTTCAATAACCCTCTGTTTTGGGATCAAAATTAAAACAGGCTAAGTCAATCCAAAAGCTAAAATGAAGAAAAATGGGCATTTTTTAAACCCAGCCAATCCAGTGTAGAAATCCTCTTGAGAGATTGAAGAAAAAAAAGAGAACGGCAGGCCGCAAGTGTGAGACAGTGACAGGAATGATGGAGCAAGACAGACAGAGTAGGCGCAGAGAGAGAGAGAGAGAGATAAAAGGACAAGAAAGCAGCAGAGAGAGAGGGAGAGAAGATCAAGTGTCAGGTCCACTGTGGTCCATTTTGCCCCGAGACAGCTGCAGCCACAACTGACAAATCCAGAGGGGCCCCTTCCTCTATAGGCACCGGGAAAGCACCGGGAATTATCCAGAGTCTCAGCTCTCCGCTCCTTGGGGAAGTGCTCTCTCTGTCTTTCTTTAGCTAGCAGGAAAGACAAGGAGACGAGGGTCACGTCCTGTCCCACTTCCAGTGACTCCACTGATAGCACCGTTTCCACTTTAGCCCACCCCATGCCCCTGATACTGGGTAAGTCCTGTAGACCTGGACGGTTGGGGGGGCAAAATCCTCTTACACACTCCCATGCTTCCCCTTCTACTTCCATATGTCCTCTAATAATGATTTGTGTGTGTTAAAGGGATGTTGAAGGGGTAGGTGGTGGCGGGGGGGGGGGGTGGGGGGGGGTGAACAGCTGTGATGAACTGTCGTCTGGGCATGATAATATACCCATGCCATTAAGGCTCGCTAACATCTGTACGCGTATGTGTTAAGGTAGGTTTTAAAACGAGCTCCACGCAGTTCAAAGGAGGCCACATCTTGCCGGCGTCCGTAAAGTAAGGAGCATTAAGTGAAATGAAAGCAGCTTACTGCCACAGAGAAAGGGAAAAAAAAATAAAACACAGGACAGGCTGCGGATATTAGGGTAGGAAAGGGGGCTAGAAAGTAAATGTGTGTTTTGGAAAGAAGAAGGGGAGGGGAGCAGTAGCTGGGAGGGTGAGAAAGGTAGGGAAAGGTTTTGATGTTGAGGAACGGAGTGCAGCAGGGGAGCGCATCGTAATGCATCTAGAGGAGTTCAGGCCTCTGTGTTTGATACAGTACATCTGCACCCCATTTCCCTCTTTTCCCCCAGCTGTGCACTCTCACGTGTACAGGAACAATAAGACCCAAGACCATAAATTCCCTCACTCCCTCTCTCCCCTCTGCATCCATCTCCCTTAGCATTGATGTTTTTTGTCTTTTTATCTCATCCACAATCCTGTTCCGCCTGTCTCTCATAGCCAAAACCACACCCCTCCTCTCAGCCCTCGTGTCTTTTTAATATAACGTAGCGCTGTACACATTTACCCTAACGTCCGCCTCAGATTGCTGACTTAGCTGGAGCTCCCCATCGCAGACGCTGCACTGTAAAAAGCTCGAATTAATTGGTTTCTTCCCGGTAAGAGGGGTCACGTCTTCTGCTCTGGATTTCTGAAAAAACTTTTCCTCCGAACCTCTTCCTTTTCGCCTCGCACTCCCCCATCTCCTCCCCCCTCACCCAGCCTCAGTGCACCTCTTACTCTAATCCCTCCGTCCCCACCACCACTCTGCAGTGCAAGAGAATAGAAGTATCAGTTGGCCTCCATCGGGTCCGCTGGGGTCTGGGTATGCGGTAAATGAAATATGGAAGCTGTCGCATTAGGAAATCCATTGAAGTTAATGAGGGCCGGTGTTCTCTGCGGAGCCACATCTGCTGCTGGTTAGGCGCCAACAGCCCCCGATCCAGACACTACTATGGGGACTGCAGGGGAGAACAAGAGGGTGGAGGGGTGATACCGACGGGGAAACTGGACCTGGGGTATTGAGTGGTACTGGCCAGCAGTTGGCTTGGGAGAGTTACTAGGAAGCTGAATTGCCTAAAGGTCTTGACCTCAAGGTAATTTGTGATGGTGGCTGGATGGAGTATCGAGTAATTGATACTGCACTGTTATCAGAGCGATCAGCTGGCTAAGCTGTAGTAAAACCACGGAAACTAGCCGATCCACACCCACATGCTTTTACAACATCTGATATCGACGAACTGACCGAGACTCTCTGAGGATGTATATATCAGTCGCTTGGATTATATGCTGGTTCGGTTTCATTACAAGACTATCAATGCCACCGGAGCAACAATGAAAGTGTCTCGTATTATTACCTTGCAATGAGCTGTGAAGCGGATCTTTGTAATTTGGTTCTGTGGGTGATTGCAGGGTAATGGTGCATTGTTTTGAGATGGCAGCTGAGATCGGAAAGTAAACAAGGCCTTGCTAAACATTTTAAGATTCATTGCACACTTTGCCTAGCACATTAGCTTGCTTATCAGCTAGTGTTGTGGGTTGGAGAGGGATGAAATCCAAACAAAAAAAGACAAGAGAAGATGACATACTGTGACAAGGTCAATCATTACATAGGCAGTTGTCGGAGACCTCAAAGAGTTTTGTCAAAGACTGCCGGACAAGCGAGGGTCAAAGGTTTAATGATGGCGTGCATGTGAGACATGGTAAAGGGGCAGTGTATTGATATGTAGACAAACGGTTCAGAGCTGCCTTGAATGGTCGGTCACAGCATTTTGAGTGTTTGGACTGATGGCTTTGGGCAGTTTAAATGGGGTTCTAAGCCTATGAGGAGTATACTGGCTGCTGCAGGATTTGTTTTTGTATCAGGCCTGGGTCAAATATTTACTAATCAGTTTTACTTTCTTTTTTATGTTTTAAATAGCTTGAACGTCCAGATGGTGAGGGGTTTACTGCATCAGGAGAGTTCAAGGGGTGTTTGGTAAGCCTTCAACCTCTGAGAGAGTTGCAAATTGGCATTATACTTCTCTGTATTTAACCACTCACCAAATATTTAGATTTAAAAGAATATACTTGGGAAAATAACATTGCAGTCATGTGTGTTGATGAGTTAGAGTGGCAAAGAGCTGGAATATAACTTCTTAATAAATGTTTTTACTTGCATAATCTGAAAGAAAATTTTGATTGATGTCTTATTAAAGATATTATCCATCCATTTTGTAGTCCCATTTACTCCACTGCTGGGTTATAAGGGGGCTGGAGGATATCCCAGCCATTTCCAAAATAATATAAAATAAAATAAAATAAAATAAAATGAAATGAAATAATATTAAATAAAATTCTAAAACGAGCCCATCGTTTCTCTCTGGCTCTGTCAGCTATTGAAAGAAGGTGAAGTAATGGTCTCTTAACCTCTTGCCAGATCAGAAAATAACCCACCCATGGTCCGCCATGGCAGGGGGTTGGAACATGCTCCGAGGTGTCCGATCATTTATCAGCTACAGTTCAGTTCAGGGAGCATCTCCGTTGTGTCATCCATCTTCACTCTGCATTCTAAGTATGTGTCCATGGAGTGTGTGTGTTTCACACCATTTGTCAGTAGTTCAGAGTGCGTCTTCACTCATTCGTCTTCAGCAAGCATCCTTAGTGTGCATTCTTTTTGTCCATCTCAGCTCATTAGCGGTCAGCATGTACAATAGATCAGTAAGATGGGTCACTATGGATAAATTGAATATTTCTCTTGTTGTCCAAAACCGATCGCACAACTTACCACTCCTCTGTAAAAACTGCTTTTTCATCTGTAAACTGCTTGAAATAATCATCAAGACAAAAACTCAAGTGAATTGGGACAAGTGAGGCCAAGCAATAACAGGTTTAGTTCCCTTCCAGAATTATAATGTCATTGTGTCTCTGCAGCTCAGTTTGGCTGCCATACTTAACAAACATTACTCCATTTAGATATTTGAGACAGATTTTTGACCAAATTTTCCACATTAATCGGCCAAGGGAGGATCATTTTGTCTTTACAAGAAGTGCTAGAATAGCCAAGTACTAAAAAAAAGAATCTTATGTATCAGTAACACACATGATAACATCATGAAGGAATTATATCTCAATAAATGTTGTATTGAAAGCAGATGTGAGGCCTTGTGGCTAAAAAAGACAAAACAATGAAGTTATTGATTAATTTCTGCACAGTATGAATAAAGCTTCGAACGAATCTGAATATGAATTATGAATAATGTATCAAGAATGGTTCAGTACAATTGCTGTCCAAGTGGCGTTATCTTTGTATATTCAAAATTCATTGGAAAGGATCTGTATCTCGGGTTGAGATAACCTCAGCACACAGGGCTGCCCGCGTTACCTCACAGGACCTTACATGAATCACTAAGTTGTTTGCTAACCTTCTTGGCCCCAGGCGTCACAGTGTAGAGATTGCCCAGGTTTACCCTAAATCCTCTGCTTGCCTCCCACAGTTACAAGACCACCATTTAAGCAGAGTGCTGACTGAAAGAGGATGAATCTGAACTTTGTGTCGAATCATTGTGTCTTTTGCCCAATGTAATCTATATTGGCAGCACATTTGAAATCAGATGGCGGCGATGATCAGACAAAGCAATGTGTCTTGGCCCGGAGTCAGATGCTGGTGCTCCTCAGCTCCGTTTATGAATATCCACAGTAATTTAGGTAAATCGCCTTTTCAGCTGCTCGCTTGATACAGGTGAGAAAATGAGCAGAGGCAGTTAGATGAGGCTGGCGATAACCAGTCTTGTGAATGTCTGCCCTGCCTGCATAGTTGGCATCAGATCAAGGTGGAACTGGTATGAATAAAGAGAACAAGTGAGGGAAAGTTTGAGTGTGTGTGTTTGCAGCCCTCATTAGTAAACTCCAGTCCTGCATTCACAGTATGAACACTCCGCTCCTCCTCTTCCCTTCACTCTACCCCTCTCAACTAAATGAGGTTAATAAACTCAAGAGTTTACCACCATCACCAACGCCGTCCCTCCTCCCCTGCTTTCTCCTTCATCTCCCCTTCCCCTTCCTCCGCTTCTCTCCGCACTCCTGAGCCGGCACTCCTCCACCTCCCTTCCACTCCTAAAGCCTCCCCTCCCTCTTTCATCTCAGCTGAAATGCTTTCTTCATCTTTTCCTCACCTCTTTTTTATTGTCATTGTTGCGAGGCGAAAGCTCTGGGATTTCCTCCCTCTTTTTCCCAAGACAGAGCTGCAATTACAGTTCAGGAGAGAAGAAGACCAGCTGTGCGGGGAGACCCGCGGGGGCTGCTGACAAGGAGCAAGACAAAGAGGAGGGCGCCGCTCAGAGGCAAGGACGAAAAACTGCAGAGACCGGAGAGCTCTTCCTCACATCAAAAGCCTGCCTGGGCATATTTTCTAATCATATCACTGGGTTGTTTTTAAAATAGCCAGGCGGGGTCATCATGACCACACAGGAATACAGCCCGTCATAACGAATAATGTGCTGTGTTATGACCTGGTGAGCATGTCCTGAGCATTAAACCAAAACTGAACACAGAGCAGCTTTGGCAGGAACAGACAGCGATAACCCAAAAAATGTGAAGAATGTATTAAACAGCCTTGGGTTCTGTTACCTTGAGCAGCATGTGGACAGGGGCATCCTATAAGTAGACAATAGTCACTGAGGAGGAGATATAAAGATCAAGGAGAAATTCAGCTGGGACCTGTAGGAAATACGAGTTAATGGATAATAGGTTAAGTAAATGTCTCTGAAACACATTTTCCTTTCATCTCAGTGCTCATATCCTCAAGACATCGGATCAATGAAGGAAATATTTCTCTGACTGTGGCTGACTTGTTACACTGCATGATTATGTGAAATCTAACAGGATTATCATCAAACAAGAGGTTTAAGTATTGTTTTGTGCAGGGGTCTGGTAACGGTGTTCCACTGATCATATGACCGAGGGCGACTTTAGTCTGAGGTGTATCAAGGCCAAGCTGTGACTCTCTTTTCAGTTTGTTTTTTTGTTTTTTTTACTGTTCTGGCCCAGAATAAACGAAACAGCAGGGCAATAACGTTTCAGTGCTGCCATAAATCCAGCTGCCACTGATTTTTCCTCTTGCTACCTTGAAGGCTGGTGATTCACCTGATTTTACTGACCATCAATAAATCCAGTCAAAAGACCAGAAGCAGCAATGGATTAATGTGTCTGTACTTGTGGCCTCCTCCCCAAGTCTAAGCCCAGGGGGCGTATTTAACATACTTACACTTGATTTAAATAACAAATAAAGTTGAAGTATTTCCATATAAAAACTTTTGTTTGATTTTCCTGATGGCTGTGTGAAAGAACTGTAGTTTGGGATGTCTATGCTAAACTTTTCAGAGGAATTTGAGGCAAAAAAATAAGCCTAAGAAAGAAGGAATTTATTGATAAACACAAAACTATAATGCATGGCTATTATTTAGTTCCTTCCACCAAAGAAATACCCTACTTTGTTGATGTCAGGAGTAACTATCCTTCCTAAACTGTTGTTTTACTCTGCAGTGTGATAACTGTTGCTTGACTTTATCCTCTTCCATGACTACCATGAAAAAATGTTTCCTTCTCCTCTAGAGTAGAAAGACCAGAGAAGACAGAGAGGGACTAAATGTGTTGCATGACAAATAAATGAGACAATAAAGAAATGAAAAAAGGAAAACAATGAAACACACATATTTATATTTCTCTGTAGTAGTAGGGCAAGGAGTTATGAAGGAACATGATTTAGTCCAGGGCCGTCAAATTATAGTCCAGGGGCCACATAACAGTGCAATTTGATCTCAAGTGGGCTGGACCGATAAAATTACAGCATTATAACATAAATAATGAAAACTTTACATTTTCTCCTTTATTTTTGAACAAAGAAGTACATAAACATTGTCAAGATGTTTACATTTGATTAAGTATCCTTTTAGAAAACATGATGAACAACCTCAGATCTTTTAAAGAAAATTAACATTTTGCCTTAGTTAATCATTTGTACATGCATTACAGCATTTAAAGATTCGTCTCCTGAACTAACTCGACTCACAGTCACACTACAAACTGTCAGTGTAGCCAAAGTGATTATTATTTACTCTGGTTTTAATGGCATCCCTTGATTATCATTTCTGTTTTTACTGAATTCACTACAAATGATATTACTCATTCAATGAGGAAGTTTTGAGCTTAGGCTGTGTGCCAAACAGCTCTGATGAATCCGATTAGATTTTTCCAACACACTCATGTTGCTTTAATTGCGTAAAGTATCCTTAAACCATAGCTGTGCCATTCCAGCAACTTTTATGTGAACGTTTTAATGATCCTTGTCTCAACCAGAAATGAACCTTTGACCGTTTACATCCACCACCAGACACACCCCACGCACGGCCACACTATCAAAACAATTGGGATGTGTTGCTCTCCTTCAGCTATCAGCTGCTTGCGATGTAATGTTTCCTCGCAGCTGTCGCACTGTCAGGTCGCCTGTGTGTGTGTGTGTGTGTGTGTGCGCGTGTGTGCGCAACAAAGAGAGAGTGATGGCAGCAGGAGCTCCCATCAGGCCCGTGGGACAGTCGGAGAGGGGCAGACGGTCGTGTCGTTTCACTGCAAACATATGGTGGAACTCAAGTGTGTAATTTACCTAGGACCACGGGTGGCCTACAGCTACACACACACACACACACACACACACAAATATGCACACATGTACACATGCACACACAACGAGAG
>JAVQJG010161476.1:0-17837 GCA_036024015.1 Craterocephalus amniculus
CTTTCTTATTTCTGAAGACAGACCACTTTCAAGATTTTTTAATTATTATATACCCTTTAAATATTTTAATTTGCTATACACTTAATAATTGTATGTATATATGAAAGTTGACATGACTAAGATAAACAGAGTGGCTTAACCCTTTAACTTTCACACTGAACAAAAAGCAAGAGAGACATGTTTCTTTGCATTTTGTCTTTTCTTTTGAACAAGAACCGTTTGAAAAAAATGTTTTTTAGCAAATAGCTGAGATAATAAATAGCTGATATAAAGTAATAACAGTGAAATGGTCAACATTTAAAACAACAATGGTATAAAAAACTTTATTTTGGTATTACATACCCAAACCAATTGGCAGAGACAGCTCAGGCAGGTTTATTTCATCATCATTATCCATTATTTTCATTATTATCCATCCATAACCATTGAAAAATATGCTCTATGAAATTGTATCTTTATAAATGCTTCACAGAAATTTAACGATCCCAAAACCATTGCAGAAACTGTGGAGATAAAACATCACAAAGGACACTACCCAGCTAAAAATAAACAATGCGTAGTCTGTAGAAAACAGCCATTTTGCAAATCAGTGCAGATCAAAAACCAACACTTATCACAAAAGGGCCTCAAGGCAAATACAAGAAGCATTACAAAGTTCACCCCAGTGAGAGGTGGAAACTCTTCCAGCAGTGACTGACAATGCGTTTGTGCAGCCGATGATGGTTAGATTTCAGAGCTGCCACAGACCCATATCACACTGAATAGTTTCAGCAGGACAGTGGTTCTGATAGACTCGGGAGCTTCAGCGGACTCAGTGAAACAAGCTTTGACACCACACCTACACCTTTGTCCTACTAAAACCAAGATCTCTCCTTTCCACTCCACTCATACATTACTAGAGTTTGGTGTTTTCAAGTGCTGTGTGGAGATTAAACATTCTCAGTTACAAAGCATCAGGGATAATCAATCTGTTAAAAATGACTTGTGAAATTACTTTCAAACTTTACATAAATCCTGACATTAAGCCACCAGTATAACGACATCAGCATGTCCCATGTCCCAGATAAGCTTTGAAATCTTGGGGCAGATGACATCATTAAAGACTTTACCATGGGTCTCACCCACTGTCACACCTCCAGAGCCCAAAGATCCAGATAAGGTGAAGATCTGAGGATCAGAGGCACAAGGAAAATGTCTCATTTTCATTCCGGAAAAATGGGAATTCAGCAAGTCCAGGCTGGAGTTTAATTTTCTCTGCAATAGGAGTGTCTGCTGATACCAAAAATGTCACTGCTGCTGGCTGACCCCAAGACTCCCAGTGGCATCAAAAGCCTGCCTCACTGCCAATCAGTGACAAAGAGGAGAGTTTGTAATTGTAGTGGTTGAGGAGAGCAGAACTAATAAAGCTGTGTCCAGATAAGCTAAACATTCAATCTAACAATACAAAGTCAGAGAATTTATAGGCAAAAAAGTATGGATTACTACGGGCCCGGCTTCATCAAGGACTTCATATCCATTTCTAATCTTCTGCAAACTCACCAGAAAAGATTCATCTCATATCATGCTACTGTACACAGGGGAAACAGCACAGCCACTTGTAGACGCTAGTCCTGTAGGACTAGTTGCCATCCTCTGCCTAATAGGTAAAGAAAGAACGAAGCACATAATAGCATGCCAGCCAATCTCTCAGAATATAAAGTCACTATGGTGACTGATGACAAAGCATCCCAAATAATCCAGAACAATCTCAGGTCAATGCCTGCCAGCAGTGACATACAGCCTGAGGCTTCAGCCTCACAACTTCTTGGTAGAAATGAAAAGAGCTGACAACCCAGCTTACTTCATGTCACATCCCCTTATTCTGTCTCAGACAAATAAGAGAACATGTGCAGTAAGCTAGTAGAGCACTATGTTAACTTTACTGCACCTCATGCCAAACCTAAAGCCAGAAATACTCAAAGGCCCAGTTCTTCAACGGGTAACTACTCCCAACAGATACACCTGATCCAGCTGACTAGTTTCAGTATGCTAACATGCTAAAGCATTTTAGATGGATCAACTGATGGATCAGCGATGAAATGACAACACCATTCGTATCAGACAACATTCTTTGGGGCACTAGGACAGTGATTCCTGCTGCCCTACAAGACAGTAATCCAGCTCACCCATGAGGGATTAAAGTATTGTTCAAACCAAAATACCGCACATGTCCAAAGTTTGGTTGGCAGACACTGATTGCACAGCAGAAGCCAGCTTGCAAACAATGAGCCGCAGTGGATGCTGATGTTTGCAGGTCATGTCACTCAAGGTTTATTAAATATTTTCAGGTGAGTATGATGCTCAGTATAACTGGTGTTACTACTCTTAGATTCTTAGCTTGTTTCTTTGTTCAGTTTGAGAGTGAGTGTAACAATGTGTTACAGAGAGATAAAGAAATAGACTGAGTGTAATATTGTGCACGAATGCTGGTGTTCATGATAAAATGGTTTCTGTTCATACAAACGTATTTAGCACTGTACATTACAAAGATATGTAATGTACTAATGTTTTTTCTTGTTTTTATTTGTGCTTTTTTTGCTTGCGTTGTTTCTGTTTCGTTTGTTTTTTAAAATTAAAGACACAAACTGTTTTATTGTGGGTTAACCAAGCAGCAACTTCCAGTGAAAAAATGTAAAGCCTCAATTAAACTCTTCGGAAAACTACAGCTCAAGTGAATAAAGGTCTGTCCTTATTTTTTTACAGACACTGGCCTTACAGTAACACAGTTTTGTTTTTTACAGTTCTTGTTCACTGGACACATAGACAAGCCACATCAAGGGACTCTGCTTGCCTATAGTCAAATGCTTGAGTCTCCGAGCCATAAGCGGCACTCCGACAGCCGACCAACACTGTCTCACTACCAAGCAGTGACAAAGAGGAGAGTTTGTAATTGTAGTGGTTGAGGAGAGCAGAACTATTAAAGCTGTGTCCAGATAAGCTAAACAATCATTCTAACAATACAAGTCAGAGAATTTATAGGCAAAAAACTGGATAATCATAATGTATGGAAGGTGCAAGATTTATCTCACCTCACAATCTAGATTTGCAAAGAACCTAATATTGGTAATACGTTAGATGTTGTTCACCTTGTGATAAGAAAGAAAGCAGCTTCACAGTTTGGAAATCCATCCTCTTGAATTGTTGCTTTTGAATTAGTAAATCCTAAAGTTTTTGTCCTTCTTTGTCACAAATATGTGTTACTGTGTAAATAGAATACTGCAGCCAGAGATGGTTAAGTTCTTTACTTTTTGTAAACCAAAAAATACTGCATTTTCTTCATATCAGCGCTTTTTAAAGGAAAAGGACATTTTGTGCATAACATTGTGATTATTCACGAAATGTTTATGTAATCAAAAAAATTTACTTTGCCCAGCACTAAAGTAGCATTCATTATGCTAGCTTATTGTTGCAGTCTATATACATAGTTCGTTTAGAGTGAAATTCTTGAAGGTGTGTGTCCATGTATGGTTTATGTAATAATTTTAATAGGTTGTAATTAGAAAATTTTTTCATACAAAGTTTTCTCTGTTTAACACAGGAATGCAGTCCAGTTAGATTTTCCCAGTATGTGCATTAACGTGGAATTAATCAGACAGCATCCACAGAGAGGACTGAGATGATGTTTTGGTTTAGTAATTCCTTGTTTGTCCTGTCTGGTTTCCTGTTTTATTTTGTAGTTTATCCCTCTTGTAACCTACATTCTGTTCCACTTCCTGTTCACCAGACACCTGGTAAAGCTCATTCGCTTTGCCTGCTCCCTGTTTGATATTCTCAGTATAGCTTTTTATATACAGTAATTACTATTTCCCAGATCATCATTGGGTTTCTCCAGTTTTAGTCTTTGTGAATTTTGGTCTGTATCCTAGTCCCACATTCGTGTTCTCACATTGTGACAGACAACTTTCCAAACCATTTCGTTTACATTTCAGTTTCATATTTTGGATGTTTTGGGAAACACAATTTTAAAACCTAAAGGCTTAAAACCTTCCTTATTGATAAATCCCATTTTTAGTGGTGGTTAGCCATCCCATAGTGATTCTGCCATATCTGATTGTCTATGAGGTGCCTGACATTGCTGTGAGTTAGCGCTACACAAATACAGCACAATTGAACCGAATATTTTTTTAACGTTAGTAAATGTGAAAATACCAGTTTTGTTTACAACCTATAAGCATCTGGCTATGAAATCATAGCCCCTCCTCTGTCGTAATCTGCATTCACAGAACCCTGCCAACAGCTACAACAGCAGCAGATGACATGGTTGTGTTTGTGCTGTAGAAACGATTAGAGCATGGTATGGCTTTTATGACAAATTCTGAAAAGAAAAAAAAATCTATTAGTCCACACAAATGTCCCTTTTTAAACTGGATTCTCAACCATCTTTTCATGTTGTTTACATCCCTCAAGTTTCTGCACATGCTCTGTCAGGCTCCCTGCTTCTGTTGTATTTAAGGGGCAGTGTTACACCTTAGACGTGGCACGCTCCTGCATTTTCACTGCATTTGTGTGGACATACCTTCCTAAACTCATTTTAAATTAATTTGGTTTCTCTTCTGCGTTCTTGTTAGCTTTAATTTCCTGCCTCCTTGACCCAGCTGCTTCCCAGTTTTTAATTGTAACAGATAGTTTGTCCAACTGTATAAACACTTCCATTCATTGCCAGATCCTTGTTTTTCTTGTGCTGAATTTTCCTGGAGTTAACTTTTGCATTCAGTTTCCTACTTAGTTGTTTTGGTTTGGTTCTTTGACTGCTTTATCCTGCTGTTGTTGCACTTAAAATTTCATTGAATCATCTCAGTTTTCTCCTGTTTTTCTGCCTCGTCCTGCATTTGACTCCTATCTCTTCATCATGGGCCATGACAATGATTAATCTTAATTAACAGCTTAAAATAAAAGAAAAATCTGCATTTCGTGACCTGTGGTTGAAAGTGCACAACGCATTAGTCGCACAGCTGAGATTATTTCATCTGCACTGCTGTTGCATCTATTGCCATCTCATGCAGCAGACAATCTAGGTCATCAAGGGTTTTTTTTGTGTGTGTGTGTGGGGAGGGTGCGTAATATTAAAGACCAGCACAATAACCTACATTACCCCAAATGAGTTGTCAGGAAAACTTAAAAGGACAGAAAAGAAATGAAATTGTATAGGTGGATGAATGAGGTGAATGCCATCATGTAGTGAGTTTCTGCATTTTTTTAAATGTTTATTTATTTCTGTCTTTATTTTTGTAATTGCATTGGCTTTTTATCATAAGTAAAAGTCAACTGAATTGTCTTACCTCCAAAGCCTGGGCGCATTGCAAAGTCATGATCTTCAATCCGAAGAAGCTGCTCAGACTTAATGAGGAGAGACTTGGTGCTGTCCAGCTTTTTCATCTTAAGGTCCACTCGTCTGGAGAACAAAAAGACAGCTTAGGAATAACAGCTTGTTTAAAAATATCTTTATCTGTTTGTCTCTCTAATACTTTCTTAGACACAGAATTGAAAAAGAACTAACATCTGGTGAGTAGTATCGCGGATGACAAATTAGACCTCAGCACTGATTAAAATTAAAAGCTTTGGACCCAAATTAAATACATTCTGTTACTTTCAGGGCACCAGCACTTGTAACTGGGTCAAAGACATCGTAGTACCTCTTTTTAAGCATCCACTGAGCTGATTAGTGCTTTTCTAGAAACAAACGGTGTAACTGAATAAAAACTATTACTTTATCAGAAATATTCAAAAAAAAAAAAAAAAAACTCATATCAGACAATATCCACCTTGGTCCATGTCACATGATGCACAGCCTGCTCTGACCTTGATCCATAGCGATATTAATAGAATCAATGTGATTAATTATGCAAACACATTTGTGACAGCACCGTAAAGTAGCATACAAACAATCCTATAAATAAAGTTACAAAATGAAGGTGTCAAAAGGTCAGTCTGAATAGTACAGTTCAGGAAATCAGCGTGCCTCGTTTTCTCACCCTCCATGCTTTAGTTTAGTGTTTTCTCCGCCGTACAACTCCTTGTGTCTCCTCTTATTCGGGAAAGTGCTGCTGTTGAGCTGAGTGACAGGCCACAACCAGGCCAAGCACATCAGTCTTAAGGCCAGAAGGGCCAATCTCATGGTGGAGCAGGGGCTGGAAACACAAGAGGAACCCAAACGTCCCTCCCACTTCCTTAGTGTCTCGCCAGGGGAATGTCACAGCTGTCCCCGTCTTCTACTGACACATCCATGTCCCAGCAGCACTCATTCTGTAATGCTGCGCAAACACAGAGCTGCGTCCGCATTATCCTGCGTTCTCATCTCCTCTAGCATGTCGAGCATCAGATGAGTTATCCAGCGTTTAGCTCAAATGCGCACCCATCCTCCTGGCTAAGTTTGTTTGTCACTGTGCCATCCCTCTTCTTATGTGTCCTGACACAACATGCTGCTGCGACTCACCACTGTCCCCACCCTCTGAACTAAACCCAAATATCAATTTGTCCCTATAATGACAAAGGAATACCATTAATTCCTCTCTAATCTTCTTTTCTGTGGGTGGTGAAATCTTTCAGTAACCTACAAACTGGAGGCGGCGCAGCGCGGGGACAGCGGATAATACAACCAGCAGTTTAGTCATCATTCTGAGCAGATGAAAATCAAAACCCTGTAGCCTAGTTTTATACGTGGCAGGATTTTCCTCTGGAAGATGTGCCCCAAGGTACTGAGAGGAAGCAAATGATCCCATCAAGAAGAGAGATATGCAACCGTACAGTATGTCCGAGGTGACATCTAAGCCATGAATATTGAGCTTTGAAGCCACATCACGTGTTTCCAGCATCCAGGATCAGAAAATCAAAGAAATTTCAGGTGACTTTTTTTTTGTTTTGTTTTTTAAAAAGGTTGAATTCTTGCATATATCTTTTTTTTAAAAATCTCGTTCAGCTTTGGTTGAAAGCTGCAAAGCAGACTGCAACTTTTGAAACACAGAAGGGAAGCAAACAGCATCTTGTTGCAGCAAAACATACAAACAGAAGTATATGATGCAGAATCTGCACCTTCCTTATACTGTAGTTTGGCTCCTATAGCTTCCTTCCTGCTGACTGACACGGATCAAAAATGAAATGAACGGACTACACAACATCCAGATTAATAAGCAGGCGAAAAGTCATTAACAGTTCCCAGGCTAGTAAGAAGATTCCTGCACAGTCAGTGCTTACATCTCATTCATACTCCATAATGTTGCTCATTCTTACTGTAACTTTTAAAGCTGTGCTGCTGAGCTGGTCCTTCTCTTTAGCTGACAAACGGGAAGGAGAAACTTGCGCAGATGCAATGATTGAACCCAACATGGACAGTCTGACACTAGTGACATGCTCCCTTTAATCTGGGATTAAAGTTGATTGAGGGCGAACAGCGCCATCTTAAAGATTCATGCACATGGACCTGGGTTGACTCATACATGTGATCCCACAGCGGCTGGACAGCCATTCATTTAGTAGTAACCTCTCCTCTGTGCTCTGCAGGGGTCACAAAAAATAATATTAAGATAAGCCCATCACTGATAACATATTCCAACTGATTCTGAAGTCCAATCTCACTTTGCTCTCTGATGACTTTCAAATCACATTATCATATCATGTTTGACAGAGTTTAATGTAAGCCATGGAAATTTGCTCCAGCTATACATCCATCCATCCATTTTCTTAACTTGCTTTATCCTTTTTAGGGTCACAGACGGCAGGACCTCAACCAGCTGTCATAAAGTAAGAACCAGATGTACAGAGTGGCTTAAAGCTACTCTGATGTTCAACAGCATGTTATATAAACTCTAAGTAAGTAGTCATTATGACTTCCAAGATCTGAAAAGTGAACAGACATTGCTGGTAATCGTGCCATGAGCTCATTGTGAGAATGATAAAGGAAAACGAGCTGCGTGTGCTTCTTTGAACGGTTTCAGCAAAGGTGTCAGGTTGTTGTTTTTTTCTTTCAGCATTAACAGTAAGCATGGTTAATTTTTCACCCGACTGGTTAATTAGTCAGTGTTTCATTAGTGTTAGGAAGGATGTAAAGTGGAATCGTGCAGAAACGGCTCGCTGCACACCAAGTGTTCTCACACGTATGAACGTTAAACACTTTTGCAAGTTCAACACCTCAGCACAGGTCATCAGACATGGCTGAGACACGTGGAATTATGCTTCTATTCCTTATTTTCTTGGAAAAATCATCATGGATGGACTCAAAAGGTATTGTAATTATTTTTGTTCATGAATAATTTATCATACACAAAAGGAATAGAAGTGACTACTGCTTTAAATAGTGTTTGATGACAGTATGCTCTATGTTTGTTAAATCCTTCGTAAATAAGTCAATAATGGTAAAGTCAACTTCGTGATATCCAAAATAAACAGAATTTGTTGTTATTAGAGGTGGATGACAATGACAACATGTATTTGGGAAAGTGTTTCTTATCTTGTGTCAGTAAAAAAATTTACTTGCTGGTCTAAGAAGCATGTGAGTTTAATCTGTATCATATAAAATACATATATAAGCTTTATGATTTTTTTTATGTCATTTTTGCAAAAAACTTTACAAAATCATTACTTTTTTTTAAGAAGATAACACAACATGTTCAAAATGGCTTCAAAATGGATAATATAATACATGAACAGGTATAATGTATAAGATTGAATTGGCTCATTTCTTCTTTTCCCATGTAAATCATCAGAGCCTCCAAAATGGAAAGATCCTTCTCAGTTACTTATCAGTGTCATTTCTTGAAACAGATTGGACGTTGTCGTCACTCTTGGCGCTTTTGCCAAAATAAACTGGATGGTTCAGCACAAGACTGTGGTTCACTCGCAAAAGCTCATGTCTCTCTCAAAGCAGTTCATTCATGAGCCAAAATGAAAATTCTTTTCATATAAATAGTCAGTGGCCCCAAAATGCGCCGTCCCTTTGGCAGTGTGTCAGCACTGCAAGTCAAAATGTTAAGACGTTTTGTCACAATGGCGGAGGACCACTGATATGTCCCTTGTCTGCTCCCAGTATTAGCCCAGTCCATCATTTTTGTCTAACTAACAGAGTTCAATTGTGAGTAAATCTGAAAAGGAGAAAAGAGAGAGAGAGAGAAAGAAGGATATCAGGGTAAGAGTCACCTCTGAGACTGGACTTCCCACTTTGCAATCATACTGTAACCCATGCTATTCACATAACCCAACCCCTTCACATACATAAGAAATAAAAAGAAAGTATATACAGCATGATATACTGTAATTTAAACCTAATTCAAAAACATTCAAATTTATACTGTAAGCAGCCTACAGTACTGTAAATA
The DNA here is from genome assembly GCA_036024015.1 of Craterocephalus amniculus. NCBI lineage: Eukaryota > Metazoa > Chordata > Actinopteri > Atheriniformes > Atherinidae > Craterocephalus > Craterocephalus amniculus. The sequence continues at coordinate 9,348 of JAVQJG010161476.1, forward strand.
AAGCTGAAGTTTTACAATAAACACTTCTTCTCTGGTCACTTCTCCTCACCGTCCTAATCATCCACACACTCCTGATTGTCTGACCACAGCAAAAGTTCTCTCTTGCGACGCAAGAAATTGAGACTTGTATGATGAAAAGTTGCAATTTCATTAAATTGATAAGATGTTTGATTGTGTTAAGAGCAATGTTTTATTTATTTATATCCTTAACACTCCTGTAAGTAGCAACAGTCATTTGAATAATGATTCATATCCTACCATTAGAGAAAAGGCAAAATTCGTAATAGTCACTCAAATGACTAAAGACTGAAAAATGTAGTAATAAATTGAAATTGCTCTCTTTTAATTTAGTGAAACATGACATTGTTTTTTATTTGATTAGGTTAAAAAACAACAACAATATGGTCCTGGACCAATGTGAGCACTTTACCGATGAGCAGTGAGCTAAAACACCTGCCAACAGCTGCTGAACTCTGATTGAGAGTTACAGAAAACACTTGATTGAAGTAATTTCCTCATAAGATTGCTTAACAAAATGTTTGCTTATGAATGACGCTAAGTACTTTATCCTATTCTTTGCTTGTTTTTAAATGACATTTCTATTGGTACATCATTAAAAATCAATGTCATGATTTTAATATGGGTGATTTTATCATTATACAAAGGGACAGTGTGCATAATGGAATGTATATATATTATAAACTCAAAACAATAGAATAGATCTATAGCAATCTACATGCTAATTATGTCATTTAATTTTCAACATAAAGCAAAGATTCATTTATTTAAAAAAGATTTACTGTATGTTATCTCTACATCTAAAGCTGAGCTAACTATTTTGGATCTGAAGAAACAAAACAGTGCATGTATCCTTTCTACAGTATATATTAGATTTCATAGTTAACACCTCCTCAGATCATGTTCTAACAAATCAGCGTTAATAATTATTCAGTGTGTCAAGCAGCTCCTACGTAAGCTGTGAACAGCTGCATTTTGCCCTCAGTGGCCTCAAAGTGTTACCCAGCTGTGAACAGCTGCACACATTTGGAGAAAATATTACCAATATGCTGGCAGTAAAAATTGGTTATATATATATATGTGCATACATATATATAAATGTATTTTTATATTGTAACTATGCTTTTTCAGTTTTGTTAGCAGATGCAAATGTCACCTGTATCATCCAAGATGACTGCATCCTGCCCTGTAGCTTCAGACCCACCGGCACAGTGGTAATCCACTGGTACAAGCAGCAGATCCCAGTTCACAGCTTCTACTACAACAAGGACCAGTTTGGCCTCCAGAACAAGCACTTCAGTGGAAGGACATGCTTGTTTAACTCACAGATCCCTCACGGCAATGCCTCCCTGCTCCTCAGGAGGGTTAAAGTTCAGGACCAGGGCAGGTACAGATGCTACACCAGCACACGAAAAGGCAACCAGGAGATGTTTGTCAACCTGGAGGTAAAAGGTCTGTAACATCATTATCAGTTTATCAGTATTTTCTCAATCTAATGTTTTGTTTTAGGCTTTCATTGCCAGCTGAAGCTTGTCAAGGTAAATGAGTTTGTAAGAGTCTCCATTCATGAATTATTCATAAGATCGTGGAAGCGAGGTGGAGCATTTAAATCTTTTTTTCCCCCCTGCTACCCTGCACACTAGCTTTTGCTGGTGTCTTAATGGCAAGCAAACATCACCTGAGCTGTTAATGGTTAACCATCACCTCAAAGAAAAGATTCAAATCTAGGTCTTTGTGGCTATTGTTCTGGAAAGATTTGGTTATTTTAGCTGTTTCCCAAAACATATTCAGGTTACAACCATGTAAGGATTGTGTAGGAAGTAAGTGCAGCATGCTCTGGGGCTTTTGTTTGCTTATTGGACCTTCTGCCTTTAGCTTCGTGTTCAGCAGGTAACATTTGGCTCAGGTCCTCTCAGATCAGGTGACTCCCTCAGCCTCTGCAGAATATTCCACTTTTTCACCTTTAAAGCTGTACAAAGAGTTCACGCAAGGTCAACTATCATGCGCCAGATAGTAAGCTTTGCTGGATTTGGCTGAATCTGACAGCATAGCCCATCAAACTTCTGAATTAATCCCTCTTTGTCTTCTGGTGTATATGAACACCAATGACCCGTTCTTATTGGAAACCGCCATGCCATCCAAATTCTTCTGGGTGTTTCACGGATGACATTGTCTATTCTAAGTTTTTAAACCTACTCCGTACTTGTTCCCTCCCCATTATTCTGGATCAGATGGACGTTGGTTTCATCTGTTTGAATAGTACTCTCGGAAAAAGGTCTTTATTTGTCTGGATGTTGTGTTTTTGTTGACAATGAAAAGAAAATTGAAATTCACTCACTCTTTCTTTAAGCTGTTCCAAGCTCTTGATTTAACCATTCTTGCTGTCTCTCTGTTAAATTTGTTTTGTTTTTGCAACTTTAAGATGGCCTGTTTCAGTTACCCTGAGTTTTTTTTCTGTCCTATCAATAATTTACAAAACCAAATACCACAATGCAAAAAATTCAGCGACCATATTTTCATATCATCATACCCAGTTTTTACTGTTCTCAGTTTTCAAAGGGTAAATGGACTGTACTTGTATAGCGCTTTTCTAGTCACAGACCACTCAAACCACATGACAAATCTCATTCACCCATCCATACCATTCACACAGCACCTATATTATATTTTTACCTATTATTACCTATACAGTATAACACCCATACAGCACCTATAGATACTGGCTGCTTAGGAGCTAACATTCACACACATTCATACACCCGATAGGCATATCTAAGCAAGGTAGGGTTCAGTGTCTTTCAGGGTTCAGTGGAATCGAACCACCAACCTCCTGTATTAGTAAGCGACGGCTCTATCCACTGAGCCACAGCCGCCCAGGGTGTTGGTTCAGTTTAGTGCATAATTTACAGGATGGTTTACATAATCTGGCAAACGATTATTTAAGATGAAGAAATACTCTTGTTTAGTTCTCTATTGATGAACTGAGGTGTGCTGACATCAGGGAAAAGTACAATCTCTACAAAATGAGTGTGGACAAATTACTAAAGACATTAGCAAGATAATTGTTGGTAGCAGCACTTCTGACAGAACCTGAGGAAATAAAAGATATTTATTTTAGGAGGCAATTCCTTCTTTAATTGTCAACAGATATAGTGTAACAATGTTAGCTATCTGCCCCATTACCTGACTGTGTGAATGGAGAACCAGGGTGCCGATATGTGGAAGAAAAGCACCATCTGCAGGAGATTAGTTTAAAACAGCAGCTCTGCTAAAAGCCAGCGCTGCTGCAGACTAAATAAATGTCTTTGTGCAAAAGGAAAAACAATCAGCATAAATCTGGATTCACCTGCACGTTGTTTATCTTAGCAGACTTTGTCATCTACAATGTTTATTTCTGGTGGCAGCTGCAACAAACTGTTTCATGTCTCTTTAAATTCTCACAGCGTTGTCTCCTGTCTCCCATCTAGCTCTCATCCAGTCAGTGACCATGGAGATAACTGAGGAGATAATCACCTGCTCCTCTCACAACATTTACCCCGTCCCACAGGTAACGTGGGCTACAGACCCCCCGTCAGCTCAGGAAATTCTAGAAAACTCCACCATCAGAACAACAGACCACAAGGGTCTGTTCACGGTGGAGAGCGTGCTGAGGACTGTGGGTGATCAGTCCAACCACACCTACTTCTGCTCTTTCATATCAGCTGACAAAAGCCAGATTTGGACAGCTTCCAGGAAGAATCAAGGTGATTTTTTTTTCACAGCACAGTTGTGATCAAAAAGGATGATTTTGGGCAAATAAAAGCCAGTTATGCATGTTTCTGTCTTTAAGAGAGCATAACACAGGAAGAGTGGCGTGCCCTGTCCATCCCATGCATCGCTCCGCACAGCCTCCAGAATTTCTCCCTCACCTGGACCTTCTCCTGGTCCGCTGAGCCCACGCTGATCCTAAGATATGACAACAGAACCCGACACACAGTAAACCTGTGGGAGGGGCAAGCAGAACTGGACCAGGACCTGCTTCTGCTGGGGGATGGATCTCTTCTGCTTAACAAGCCGGAGAGTGGAGAGCATTCTGGGATGTATACCTGCACCTTCTCGGGCGCACAGAGCAGACACATCGTTCAAACCAAAGTTAACATTACTGTTGCATCAATAAGTAAGTGTTCTCTCTATCTCTTTCTCTCTGGATATATGGATTGTCTGCTGATCACTGCAGTTTTAAAAATGTGCAATTCAATGAGAGAAGTGTGTATTTTGTAGGTGTGGATGAACAGAGTAAGCAGAGGTCATGGTGGAGCACGGCAGCTTCTGCAGCTTTTGTCTTGTTCACCATTATTCTGGCTCTGCCTCACTATATAAGACAAAGAGGTGAGTGAGACACTCAGGATATTTACAGGATACGTTAATTCTTTCAGGCTTTTTAGATTTACAGGTTTTAGTAGGATTCCATACAAAAGCAGGACATAAAATCTGCTGTAGTATGAATAAACAGAGAATCACAAGATAGCTTGAAATGGAAATCAAGTAAAACACCAACATTTCAACACCGAAGTGCCTTACTTGAGCCAATTAACTTGAAAAACATTATACATTTAACCTTAGGGTGGTAGTCTTTGCAGCAAATCTAAAATACTCCTGAGAAGCCCTGAAAACAAACAAAAGGGAAAAAAAAATTTTAAGGGTATAAAATGTGCAGTTTAATAAATCCGCTACATCAATGCGCCCATCTCCATTGTCTCTGCTGATATTTATTTCTGTCTGCTGCAGGAGAGGAGATCAGAGCAGCTTCCCGCAGATACAATGGAACAGGACCTGTTGAAAGTGAGCATCAGCTTCACAAAAACGTGAGCCCCTCTCCCTCATACAAGCTGGGACAACATGGTGCTGAATGCAACAGGCAGCCAGCGCAGTTCGAAGCACACGACGAGCAGCCAGGCAGCGAGCCAAGACCAGAAGAGGTCTCTGGAGGGATTTCACCACCAGATACTGAAATAGAACAAGAGGAGAAACCAGCAGAGCCCCCTGCAGAAGGAAATGACAGACTAAGGTCCAGCAGCCTGGAGAAGAATGGAAACATTAAAGCTGAGCTTTGCTCATCATGAACAGATACCAGCCTCCAGGTCTCATCCGTACTGCAAACTGCAGGCATGAGTTATCCACCAACAAAAAGCTCCATCAAGATAATCATGTGGTGAAAATGCCTGAGTAAATGTGTCTGACCAGGTCACTGCCAGGTTAAAATACAAATGTTTTATATTGTAAAAATTGATTAAAGTTTCTGCTGCCCCGTGCTCCTCTGAAATAAAGATAAGCATGAGTTTATTGTGCTGCACGTGTTTGCTCATTTCGATAAGCTGTAATGATGCTGCAGGGAGGCTTTTCCCCCGTCACTGTTGACTAAGATAACATCTCTCCAACATGATATGACAGCCATCTAATTACAAACTCTGTGGTTTATTAGAGACCGAGGCACCATGTTTGTGGTTTTACATTGACCACAAGCTAATTTTCCACTTAAAGCAAGTTTGGTTTTTAGATAAACTTAGCAAACAGCCATGATGTGGATCATTTACAGCCTGCATCCTTTTAATTAAGCTTTAGCAAACTGAAAAGCTTTGGGAGTCTTCGTTAGACTAAGCGAGAACTGCTTTGAGGAAATTCAAAACTCTTAATCATATCATCTCGTGTGTGACGGTTTAAATGGATCCTCTGTGAATGAGGACGTACAGGAGGCTGTATTCAAGTGCAGGCCAGGTAAGAAGTACAACAAACTTAAAAAAACTGAAAGGCTGAAGTTCAGTTTGAAAAAAAAAAAAAGCCCAGAAACGCGTTTGATGCCAAAGCTTTACAGTCAGCTTTGGTCCCATGTTATTGAGTGGGACACATGAGACTTCTATGACTCAGACTTCCCAACAATTACCAGAGATGATTGTACACCCTCTCCCACAATCTGACACCAATTTCTCCTCCATCCCTCTACCTTCTTCCCCACTTTTTCCACCGCCTGTACTCAGAATCCCCCTACATATGTTTCCAGTCTACAGTTTAAAAAATGGTTTGCTGGGGATTTTTGTGTGGCTGCTTTCAACTCATACCTTTCTTCCAGTGGTGACATTCCACCACTGTTTGACCATCAAACTTTTGATTTATCCATAGATCTTGTGCCCGAGTTCTCCACTAAGACCCTCCTGAGATTTATATGTGTCATTTTACCTTCCTGAAGCTGTAAAGAAAATATGTGGAGGGGTGGGCAGACGTCTGAGTGTGTGCACATTTTAATGACAAAGACCCCGGCTCTGTATCTGGAAGCAATCATGCAGTCCAGGCTGTGCTCCACATCCCCCTCCCTATGATGTAATTGGAGTTTTTTTTTGTGTGATGGTTCAGGATGGTTTTCAGTCGGTTTTGGAGGTTTTTTTCTTTTGTAAAAGTAGCTTTTCATTCATTCAACTTGCTTGTTCACTTTGTTGCATCTTTGCAGCATCATTGACACAGTGATCAGATCACAACGGGCTGTGTTGTAGTAACTTCTAACGCTTTACGATACTTCTGCTGTTGGCTTTGAAGGGCGAGTGGGGTTGGCCCAGTTTCAGACACAAGCAACGGGGCCTCCTCCCGCCTGCACATATACTGTTGAAACAACAATCTAAAAGTCAACATTTTTTACAACTGTGAGCAGTAGTGTCTACTCTTGCTTTTTCCCCTCTGTAGAAAACGCACAATGTGGGAGGGCTTCGCTGTGTGGTGAAAACCTGGCAAAGTCTCATTTTTCCTGTGAACAAATTGAGCAAACAGCCAGAGATGTGGTTGAGATAGAGAGTTTCAACACGCAGAGCGGGAACTGTCACATGACACAGATTCCCTCAGGGTCTCCATGTTGGAATATGATCTAATGGTCACATGGTATTGATCAGTATGATGTTAGAGGTCAGAAGAGGCCACTGAGAGAAACACAAATATTTTTAATGTAGTGATTAAATACTGAATCTTAAAGTTTCCGCTTGTTATGATAGTGCAGCTTTTCTTCATCCATCTCTGCATATGAGCAGTTCTCTACTCGACCAGAGAGGGGCAGCAACCGGGCCCCATGCTGAAAAGTAAACACACCAGCTGTGCCCCCCCCCCCTCCCCCCCCCTCCCCCCCACTCCCTCCTGGGGAGAAAAAAATCTCAGCCGAGTTGAAGGTGGGAGGGGAGAGGGTCTCTTGTCTGCGCCTTTGTCATGGGAAGATTTTGCTCTGCTGTTTCGGCCAGAAGGAGGACTTCAGCGCCGCAGACGCTCGTCAGAGAACATTTAAACTATGTAACTATAACTGGAAACAAAGGTCAGTCGCGTTTATTTCATTTACCAGAAGGGTCACTTCCTAAAGTGAGTTTTCTGTTCATACAGTGATGCTCCGGGGAAGTCACACGCTGACAGGCTGTAAATTACTCCGCACTGTTGTTTTAACGTCTAACATTCATCTTCCAAGTATGTCTGCAGCATAACGTTGCAAAAATGATGGGATTTTGTTGTTGTTTTTTTAATGAAACTATGCAAAAGTTCGCGAAAATGTTTTCTGATCTGATTTAAAGATAAATCACAATGTTCATGAACACTGCTGCAATATATTACCGCTACTAAAGAACATGTGGGAAAAAAATAGATAAATGATTTTGTAATTCTGGCTATTCAGTGACTTCATTTGCTGTCATCAGAGACGTATATCTCTGGATATAGAAATATGCCTATACAGAATGTTTTGTTCTCTTTTGGATAAGTTTTCAGAAGTCAAAAAGGCTACTGAAAATACTGCACGTCAGATATATTTCAAAGATCTTGAACCATTTTATTGCGGACAAAATTAACTTCTCATTATAAGTACCCTACGTCCACCAGGTAAGAGTCTGTTTACATTTGAAAAAAACGTAACACAAAATGAGGATAAGTGGTACTACTAATTTCAGTCCAGGGGCGTGTCCAGAAAATATTTGATGTGGGGGGCCTGGCTGCTGCGCAGACCTGGAAAAGGTGGCACATGTAAATGAGACGTTTTCGAAAATATGGGGTTTAGATTTTTGGAAATAATGGAGCAAATCCAACTTGATCATCTAATAAAAACAAAACAAACAAACAGCCAATATGTTTTAATCAACATTTGTGTACTGATGCTTTCCCTGCCCTGGCTTTACTCACAGCTGCAAAAACATGTAGACTTCACTGATAATGAGAAAAACTTGCTATTTAATTTTTGCACTGCCTAGTGGTTTCATGTCCTCTTTATAAAATGTAATTCTTACAAATTCTTATATTTAATTATTTGCTGAGAATAAATCTGAATATTACATGATTGCATCTTGCTGCAACTGAAAACTAATGCCCCGTTTCCACTGAGCGGGTCGGTACGGGTCGGGTCGCTATTTTGAGTGTTTCCATTGTGGAAGCGACCCATTAAACCGACCCGTTCCGGACCATTTATGGCCCCACTTCAGT
>JAVQJG010161517.1:0-34860 GCA_036024015.1 Craterocephalus amniculus
ACACACACACACACACACACACACACACACACACACACACACACACACACACACACACACACACACACACACACACACACACACACACACACACACACACACACACACACACACACAGCTGTACCAGGTCGTACAATTCTTTATTGTAAATGTTGGAAAAGAACAAGAAAAAACACTTTCGTAGTTGTAAGGTGGGAAAGGTGAGCTGAAAAGCTTTGAATAGCAGAATCTCTTGTTTTCTTGGTGCAGCCATAAAAATATGAAGGGGAAAAGCTCTTTTGTTTGAAAAGCAGAAAAATAAAACGGTCATTAATAATGAGCCATGAGGAGAGCTTTGATAATACTAAATTACTAAATACAAAAATACATGAAAAATCTGTTCCATGCAGTGCAATCAAAACAGACAACAGGTTAATAAACACACAATTTAAACGAGTGTGTGGCATTCATGACCTTTCTAGTGTTAGATGCGGAGCCGTTTTGTCTGAGCATGTCCTGTTTGTGGTGCGGTCTACGGGCCCTAAATTTCTTAAGGAATACATACATAATATACTGCATATACATAACTATAAACAGATTCAAGTCCCTTAGCAGTGTCACCGTTTGGCTGCCTCTTTCTGGTCTCTAAAAGTCTAACCAAATGTACTGACCTGAGGAAAAAAGGAGATTGGATCAGCTGAAATAATCCAGTGACTACGACTGTCTAATCTCACCTAAACTAGTCCAAAAGATCAAAGAATATCTGCATTTACAAAGTGAATGATTGACAGGTGCCTCTTTCCACCACAGCATACACAAAAAAAAAACACACTCTGATAAAAAACGTACCCATGACTCATTTGATCTTTGCTCATGTTGTATTGTGAGAAAGGGGTGAGGTGGAGATGGGGTTTCAGGCCTGGTTGGTGGGTTTGTCTGCCAGTCTTTGAGTCTTTCAGGTGGGAAGGGAAGGGCAGAGTCAACAGAGGGACCAAGGAGAAAGGAGCCGTCTCGTGCAGTCTGATCACCGCTGTTTGAGAAGCGCTCTGTACATGGCGAAGCCCAGCATAGCGAACACTGTGGCGCCGACGCTCGCTCTGAGCCAGAAGGTGGAGTTCTTCAGGTCGGCCTGAGCCATGTGCCTGTCGGGGGGGAGCCAGAAACAAGACATTGAGACGGTGAGGCTGGGAAACGGTAGAGAAAGCAGCAGGAATCACAGTGAAAGCTGAGGCATCAGATTTTCTCTGCTGCTGAAACCGCAGGAGCATAAGCAGCCAAATGGCAAAACAAAGTCATGCACAGTCTCCGGGGAAGACTTCCTTAGTCTGGACCACAGAGGACAGTCCAGCCTGAAACAGGAACATGCTTTGCTTTGGCATTTGTTTTCCGTTTTGTTTTGATTTGATTTCAGGAACAGGGCGAGGAGAAGAGATGAGAAGCGGCAGCTCTAATTCACACTTACAGGAAACAAACCTAAAATACACCTTATATCTAATGTAGCCCAGAGGGAGTCTCAGGAGGGGAAACAGCATGAAAAACAGGAATAATTTTGTAGTTTTTGCTTTCAGTATTTAGCATCTCTCTTCCTTTTGTCAAGCTGCAGGATGCTCACAATAATCAAAACTTTGCAATCAGGAAAGAAGCTATGCTGTAGCGTTGCAAACCAGATTTATTACCTAAGAAAAAGGTTTACAGTGAGCATCCTATACAGCCCGTTACAGAAATGCATCATTTTAAAACATGGCTCACTGTACCGCTTCTCAACTTGAAAAAGAGCTAAACTTGTCTTTTTTATCAAGTGACCCTTTTTGGGTCAAACCCTGACTGACCGGTCTGTTTAACCAACATGTTAGACTACAAAGACTAAAGGTGAAATTTAGAAATGTTCTCCTATGACCCCTCTGAAGCTTTGGATAACTGGGTTAACACCAGAGCTGTAAAGCATCTATGTAGACTGAAAGAAGAAAAAAGCAAGTGAAGAAGGCAGCAAATGAGAGAAACAGAAACCAATGTGCTCTATAAGGATACAAGAGTAACTCTCTCACACACTATGACTCTGGCAGACAACACCCCATCATTCATTCCTGCTCTACTAAAAATATAGAAAGGCACAGATGTCAGTATTGATGATAACAGTTAAACCAATGACCTGTCGACCTGCTATCTTACAGAGTACACAGCCAGTCCCTGCACAGATGCAAATATGAAACACACCTTTCTCTGCACGCCTTTTCTTCCTTTACCTTTCTGGGGCAACTGGCTGCTCGGCTGAAGCCTCCATATAAATGGACTCCTCCACGCGGGAGACGGCTGTAACCTGCTGCGTCAAGCTGAAATCCTCCTCTGACTGCAGGCAGCCCAAAGCAACCTCCACCCAGCCCAGCAGCCTTCCACAAGCACAGTCTGTGTCACACAGCGGCCCTGGCTGTGCCCACACACACACTTATATACATCGGGCGAAGCCGGGAGAGGCTGAGGAAAAATAACTTGGATTCCAACTAATAGAGGAATCATATGTTTGATCCGGATTTCCACTAGACGCTTAAAACTTCAAAATGTTGGTGATCATCCAGGCAGAAAGCAAAGAGAAGAGAAAAAAGGCAAATATTCATAACTGAAAAGCAGAGGGTTTGCGCTGCGGTTGCGGTTGCTCCAATTTCTTTATAATAAATTGTCATTCTAAGAACTGAGTGTTTAAGCTCTTATGTTTCCACTGTTTGATATCCTCGTATAAAGTATGTTTGGCACTACGGCACCTTTAAGTTACATGAGACATTGCAGTAAATGCCGTCTCTATCATATTATAAGCCACAGATTGGGGGGTTTCATTAGAAAAAGGTCATAAAAAGTCATAAAAAAGTTGGACAGTAGAGGAAAACATGGCTATTCATCGTTTACAGAAATTTCACAAGTGTCCTTGTAATGTCTAACAATTTATTGTTTGGGACCACTTTAACAATATCTTTTTAATTCCTGCTTTTATGCTACTTATCTAACCTATCTATCTATTTTCGATCATTGCTTTTGTCATTAATTAATATTCAGCTGAATTGCCAGAATATTTTCCAGCCCAACCAACCCTGAACTGGAAAAAGCGGTAGAGAAAATTGATGGATAGATAATCCTCAGTCGTTTGCATCCTTTCCTATTTTTTTTTTGTGAATTTTGCAAAACTCTTGTATGTTTATAAGTTATTACAAAATGAAATTGTGTTTAATAATGTTAGCCGTTAAATGTAATTTCATCAGCTTCTCCAAGCTTCATGCAGCTCTGACTGGGAGGGGAGTCGTTTCCCTTAAAAAAGGAAAAGCTCAGCCATGACTGCAACCTTTACATATCAAACTTAACCACAAACTTGAAACAGGGAAAAGCTCCTTGAACAGCACACACCAGGATGAAGCCAGACTGAAAACGTTGAGCCATTCATTCGTTATACAGCTAATAATATCAGCTGATAAAATATATTTATTTAATTGTCTTTTTTCTTTTAGTATTGGGAATTAAATGGGAATAATGAGCAACATGTAGCATTTCTTACATTTCAACCTTTTCTAATTTTTTGCTCTTTACTACTGTTGCTTCTAAATATCAATGTGAAACTTTTCATAATATGTAATACCAGGAAAAATGTCTGAAATCACAATGTCAACTAAAATATGAACAGTTAGGAGATAATCTCCACCAGCTGCTCAGTGCGGTGTATCAGCCTCATCCTCTGCCAGGCCTGCCCTGTTCAGAGTCATGCTATTAATAGAAACAATTCGCAAAGAAGAAAATGGCAACACAAAAGGTTAGTGCTCTTTACAACGCAACATGCAGCTCTGCCTGGGTCCATTTTAGGATTAAATCATCACCAAGAACTGCTAAATAATCTGCTAAACACACCACACACTTCTGCCCAAACCAGGAACGCAAACATCCACACTGTGTTTCAACAAAACTCCTCCATTTAACTCCAAAGTTCCCCGTTAACGTAGAGACAGACCTTTCCCCACCACCAGTAGATGGCAGTAGTTCACAGAGGACCAAGGTCTGGTTAGATAGAAGTGCAGGAGGAGTGAGCCATGCAGAATTAAAGTGTTAAAACAGGGTGAGCACATGCAAGAGGAAGAGGAAGAGGGGCAGCCAGAAGCATGTGTACGAACACCTACAGAGTGGAAGGAAAAAAAACACACAAAGACAGGAAATAGCAACACAAGAAAATGACAAGTGGGATTGGTGCAGCCGAATATAAAAACAATCAAAAACATTAAAAGAAACATTGTGATTATGAACAGATTATAAATCTAATTCATCAAAGTTTAAACCAGCAGGAGACGAGCATGAATCTCTGAAATCAAGTCTCCTGTGGGTTCAGACTTCAGTGTTAAGAATGAAAATGGGGACAAAATGAGACTGAAAACATCACAGATTATCAGTCAGATAATTAATGAGGCTGGTGCCAAACCAAAGATTAATAGACACAATGCATTGGAAAAGAAATTAAGCATGCAGACCACAATGAAGTTTTCAGTGTGAATGAAATACAAACACAAGGGACTGGTTGTATTTGTTTCATTTTGTATGCAAAGGATTTACATGTTAGTCAAAATTTACTGTTTGCAAATCCACTGCAGGTCAGGAGGCAGCAAACGTCCTAACCCAGGGAACATGTTAGTTTTTTAACTTTTATTTTAATTACAACTCTATTTCCGGGGCTTCACAACTAAGTACATTCACTCAACAATAAGTCATAAATAAAGGCTGACCAGCATAAGTCGTCTACCATAATCAGTTAATTAGTTAATCAGTTAATCAGTTAATCAGTATTGATCATCTATAAAAACTTCAGTCTATTTTTTTTTTCACAAATATATTAAATAGCTAATTTTTCTGAGTAAATATGTGGAGTTAGGTTGGTGCTGCACAAGAAAAACATGCAACACGTTCATGCAGACACACTGGTACCTCCCTGGCAAGCAGCCTGGGTGTTAGCTGGCACAGCTTGGTCACACCTCGCTGTGTCAGACTGTACAGAGAGCGGCTCGGCTGGCTGGGGCTGGAGCAGAAAGTAAAACATCTGACATGACTACAGGAGTTCCTACTGAACTGCACTCTTACTGCACTGAATCTATGAGAATTTCCATTGAAGAAGGTTTTGTCATCTGTTGCTTTACATTTTAAAATGTGTTTTAATAAATTAAATGTCCAGTCCAATTTCCGTAATTATATTGAAAACTAAAGTAAAGATTTTAGTAAGACTGACACGTCAAATGGGAGAAAATAGACCAGATTTATCCGTTTTCTTTCCTTCTTGCCAACATTAGTGATTTCATTCATCTTTATGACTATCTATAGATAAAATAGCATTTCTATTTTTTTCCCCCTCAGTTGAATAAATGTTGACAACATGATGTGGATTTGTGGGAAATAGTTGATCACCTGCAAATGAGTGCTGCTACGTTTACAAAATAAACAAACAAAACTGAATAAATAAATATTAAAACATCGATAATTATCAGAGACAGATGATCAGACAATTAATTTAATTAATTTTATGGGAAAATAAATCATCTGAACCACAACCTTTCTGAGGTGGAGCTGAGCAGGACAAATTTCAGCAGCTATAGCAGCTAACAGTAAAATGACTCATTTTCTACACCACCAACATGTATCAGGCAGCAGCTTCACCATCATCACATTTATTCCCCGTTTGCACCCTTTCCTTGCAGTGGATATGCAGCGTAAACCTGACCACTAGCAACCACAGAAGAGAAGCAGAGTCACTGTCACCAGCGTTAGTGAGCTTGGGAAGAGAAGAAGCCTCTCTGTGACCCGTCCTGGTGATCAAGGCCCAGGAAGAGAAACAGAGAGGGGGAGGAAGGAGTCGATGTTAAAACACTAGAGTTGATTCTATGTATGAACCTGTTGTAAACGACCCTGCGGAGTTGGGCCTTAACACTGCGCAGCAGCTCCAACTTGAGGAGGTTCTGACACAGGCAATAAGTGCATCTGTTGCAGGAACACATGCAGCGGAGACGGGCATGACTGCGGAAAGACACACAAAAAGCCCCATATTCACCTTCATACTAAAAATACCAAAAAACACAGAACAATGCCGAGGTAAATTTCATTACGTCACCAGATCTAGATCTGAGCAGACACCCGCATCACTCCTTTTTATCTCTACTTCTGTCTCAAAATTTTATGAACTCATCAAAAGGAAACACAAAAAGAAAAAATTACAAGAGGACACAATATTTACAATTGTAAAAGGTGAAACATTTATAAGAAAATGCACTGTTTGAGCCAGAACGCCCCCTCAACCAGCGCACCACTCTGCTCCTTGTTGAGCCTCATGTCAGATTCATAGGCTAATCCTCCACTAAGTACCTCTGTTTAAATCGAGATATCGCTACTCAGTCTGATGACTTGCAGAGCAGCAGATCCTGTGATTTCAGATCCTGAACAATAAGATTGTGAAGTGCTACAGTCAGATCAAGCAGGCTAATCCCCTTAACTACTAATTAATCTACACTGAATTCTAATCTGAACAAAGAGCTTTAAGGAGTTAAGACACCGTATAGGCCTTACAAAGATAAACCTTTGACCGCATAATCTCCCTGGCAGGGAGTTGCATAACTGTGTACAAAAATCTGATGCCAACTAAGAAATTACTGAAGGCAAAGAGTCAATTAGTCCTGGCTGTAAGGTACCGAGCTCAGGGAAACAGTTTGCAGACACTGAAAAAGATCTGACTGAGACCAAAGCTGGACATTTGTTGGTGGCTGATATTTTCTTACAGTGGAGAGATTCATTCGTCCTCTAGAGAAGGGGGGTTGTGAATGTAACTTGGGCTCTAATACTCACGGATACATGGCCATGGTGGTGAGTCTGGTGTAGAGGTCTTTGCTGGGCGCTTCGGTCGTGTTGCATGTGAATGGCTGGGGTAGTTGGAGCTTGTGCTTGCGGCAGAACTCGTGCGCTGACAGGCTGTAATGTTGCCGCACTTCGTGTAGATCTGACTTTGCAGCGATAACCACGCATGGCGTTTTGCTGTCTATGAAGTATTGCTGTAAAACACGAGTATGAATGTAGCAAGTTAGAGCGATAAATGATGCTGCCGACACATCTGGCAGGACGGCTCCATCAGATCGTCAGATTACACACCTTGTACACTTTAGCGCAGTACTCAAAAGAGCGGGGATTGTTGATATCGTACACCAGGCAGACCACGTCACAGGCCAAGTCCGTCTCCGTCAGGAAGTCAAAATCCGGCATCACTTCGTGGAGCTTGTGATGAGCGGACAGGACAGGGAGAGAGAGAAGGACAGGAGCGTGCAGATGGAGGGATTAACATGCAGCAAGTGCTGATGCTGTAATACAGAGATTATGTAACAGTAATCCAAAGAGCAGCTGATAAGATGTATGCTCACAGTAAAGGGCTCTTACCAACAGGTATTTCTCCTGACCATAAACATAGGTCGTACTAATGGCATAGAAGGACTTTTGGTCTTCTTTGATCCGCCTCTGTCTCTGTAGTGGGAAATAAAGCCGGCAATATTCCTCTTAGACAAGCTTTTTTTTCTTTTTTCTTCTCTAAAATCTTATACATGTGCTTAAAGGCCCTTCCTTTTTTCTTATTTAATATATTTTCTTAAATGTTTTTGCTTCTGCAGGGCAGACAAATGATGGTTTCTTAAGGGTTTTACATTTGTTTTTCGACATAGTTAATTAGACTGTGAGGCTTGATACAAGCAAATACGACTGAAATGTAAATCTGCACCATGAAGATACGGACCTGCAGGTTCCTGCCAAGGAAAGCTTGGAGAAAGCCGCTCTTTCCACTGCCCCGTGCTCCCAGTACGTTGCAGCGGAAGACGCTGCGCTGGGTCTGTTTCTTCTGCAGATCAATGCGCTTGTTACGAGTCACTGGAAGAGCAGATGCACATTTTTAAAGAAGACACCTGACTTAAAATGCTAACATGATGGGTATTGATGTTTTTAAAAGGGCTACAAAGTCTAAAGGATGTTTGAAAGGAGTAAAGATCTCTCACCAGTTATGGCTGCTGCTTGGGACTCCTGTTCATAGATGATAGAGTAACCAAGGTAACCTAAATACTCCAAACTTCGCTGCACATCCAAATATGTTGTTAACCTACCAAGGAGAAGAAGTTGGGATGAGCCAGGCATCAAAACTGTTTGAGATTGACTGTTGAGTGTTTTTTTAGTGTGTGTTTGTGTGTAAAACCCTGAAATATGTCCTTGTATGAAGGCTGAATATATTAATAGGCGGGACAGTGCATCTGTGTGTATTTATTTATAGATCCAGTATGTTCCACACTCACGTCCACTGAGAGAGGTATCCTTGGTATGTGATCCAGCCCTGATCATTTGTGCACACCGTGTTGTTGACATCTGGACCCCAGGGCATGTAGGGAAACACTTTGAACAAGTCCTTCACCTCCTCTGGCGACAATGCACAGTCTCTATCCTGGATTACGGCAAGAGCACAAACATTAACACGTCATATGAAACTTACCAAGACATTGTTTAAATAAATAGATGTAAAACACAAAAATGCTGCTGATGAGGAAAGAGAATGAAAAATAGCAAATACTGACAATTTTTACCTAAGTGAGCAAAGAAAGTGCTCACAAATGCTCATAAATACTGCTCATAAAAAAAAGCTGTAAATAATAAAGAATTGCAAAAGCAGCCAAAGAAATTAATAGAAATGTGAAAGTTCCAGTTTTCATGAGCACTCACTTTGTCATGCTTGTCAAAGACACTCTGGAGAAAGAGGTAAGCGTTGTGGTTAAGCTCTGTGGTGCAGTCTGGAGGGATCTTTATCCTGGAAAAGGCAGAAAGAAACAATAATTAATCAAAAACTCAGGATCACTAACACAGATCTACTGTGTGAGTTATCAGAGAAGTAAAACATCTTCATTTGAAGTTTTACGGATGTCCTGGATACATTGTGTTCATGCTATGTTGGAGTTTTGGCTGTTTTTGGCTCTTTGAGCAGCAAACCTTACTATGAAAACATTCAAACTAATTCATTCATGATGGTGGTCATATTTATCAAATATGTAAAGGTTTCGTAAAGAAACGCCTCAAACAGAAAATACTTGCCCTAAAATTGTGGGTTATGTATTAAATCCATTAACATTTACCAACAACGCCACCATCCCCCCAAAAACCCATCTCAGTCTGAACTCACATGGGGAAGAGGTATTCTTGCGTGAGCTCCAGATCATCATCGTAACCAAACCTCCTCAGCACAGTCCACGTGGTCTCGTGTCGGCCTCGCTGTATGAAGAGTGTGTGCAGGAACAGGAAGCCTGGAAGAAAGCGGCCATGACAGAATGAGAGACTCTCCCACTTATCAGAGACTGGCTACATTTAGTGTTTTACAAGGACACAATTATGTAGCAGAGTCTAACCTTTGAGAGTAAGTCCGTTGTTCTTAACTCCATCACTCATGTTCCTCCTGACCACATTCTTTACATCTTCTAAGGCTTGAGGCGCCAGCGGTGTATTGAAACATGTCCTCTATAAAACATACACAACAAGCATTACGTTAATCTGGCGGCAGTTTTCAGATGAGAGAGCTGATTTTACTTAATGTCTGAACCCGTCCCTTTATAACAGACATTTTCTCCTCTATCACACAGCTTAACATGCACTGACCGAGTTGTCATAAACACCACAGCTGTGAAATTTATGAGAACGTCACACAGTTACAAAGACAAATGTTACCTGAAAGAAGTTGAGCTCATTGTCATTAAGGATGCCATCGTTGTCCAGGTCAGACACTTTGAATATTCTTGTTAGAGCCTTAATGCAAGAAGATTTCAGCTAAAATACAGGAGAAAAAAAACATTATTTCAATAGTTAACATACATGTTTAAAAAGACAACATTTGAGTCCGCTATTATTATTGTAGAAGCTACCTGCACTATATTACCTTTTCTCCAAAGTATATTTCTTTATCCCTAAAAAGTATGTTGGTAACAGATGATAATGTACTCTAAACTTCCCATTGGTCTCCATACATACATCACTGAGTTACACTTGTATAAGAGTATCAAGTGTTTAACATTACTGAATTCACCTCCTTCTCCTCCGGGCAGTACAGGGGTCCTGTCGGGTGGAGAACAGCCTTCTGGGCATAGTAGAACAGCTCAGAGATGTTTTTCAGGTTTTTGGCAGAGCACTGAAGAAAAATGCAAAATAAAACACACTTGTTAACGCCCTGAGCAAGGCAAGCACTCAGGCACAATGGCACAATGTCCATTGCCTTTTATATCAAACTTTGACGGTTCTGAGGTAGATATGCCTAATAATGATTATTACATGATTATGAATCATGTAACAAAAAAGCTTAAAATCCAAAAATGCGCAAAAAAACAAAAACAACAAGAAAAGATAAGCTGTTAACTGTCTAATTATGAAAGGATGAGGTACAATGCATTTAACTCAAAATGAGCCACTTGTATGTATTTATATCATAAATCTATTTTTCTAATAACCCTGTGATACAGAGTTTTACTTAACAAGTTTCTCCACCACAGCTGAAACTAAAACCTACTGCAGTAAATTAATATTGACCCTGGGCCTTGGCAGCAGCAACCTAAAGGTTCACATTTTCTTGATACAAGAGGGGCGACAGTCCTGATCTGTGCCAGCGGTGTATGTGCCGATCCTCACGTCCTCCTCATCTCCCCGTTTTAACCTTGTAACTAATCCATCTGAAGAGGGCATGACTGAGCCGTCTCTTGCGACAGAGGGAAATTTGAATTAAACAGTAATGCAGACAGATCCCAGTCAAGCCTCTCAACACGCCCACAGTCCAGCCGTCAGCAGGTAACATAAATCTACTAATGACTCAGTCAGAATGTAAGCGAAGTCTGGACCGAGACTCCGGTCTAAGAGCATCTGTCCTGCAAACAACCTGCCACAAACTGGCAGACAAAGGAGGTATTGGATTTTCAAAATTACTGTCAAATTTAATTTGCAGGTTTCTTGAATCGGTCTGTGACTTTAGAAAAGTTCATCTTGACATTTTAACTGAGCGGGACTTTCACAAAGCTCAGCCTCTGTGAATACGCTAAAACTTTGTGTGAATGAACATTTACCTCTACACAGGTTTCAATATCCTGGTATTGGTTCATGATGGGAAGGATGGTCTCCATGCTGCTGTGTTCTACCAGATCAGACTTGTTCCCCACAAGAATCAGTGGTACCCTGCAACAAACGCACTTATCACTTACAGCACTTTTTATTCAACTCAAAATTAAACTACAGCTAAATTAATAATCAATATATTAACTGGTCTATTGTTTTAGCCAAAGAAATCCTTGATAAACTGGCAGCATAAGCAATCCATCAAAAAGTATAAAAATCACAACGAAAACAACAGATACTAAGACACACACACCTGCTATCCTTATCCGTTCTGTCATTTATGAGGGGAATCCAGTGGCTTGTCACCTTAGGGAGGAAAGAACAGCATCAAATATTGTAGTTGTGTAAACATTTAGGAAAAAACAACATCTTCACAAGGTAAAGAAAAATATCCTGTGCAGCTTCCAGATAAGCTGCAGTTGTGACTAACAGCACTGAGCAAAGACAGATCCTGCTCACCTTTTCAATGGACTTCTTGTTGTTAACAGAGTAAACTATGCAGATCACATTAGCCTACAAGGGGAAATAGTCATGTTAGTTTGTGAAATACATGTAACTTACTTGATATGAAGAATTCAAATTAAACCAACCTTTGAGATTTCCTGATACAGCTGCTCGTCTGACTGCTCTGCTTCTAAAAGTGATAAAAAGGCTCATGAGTGCAGTGTTTCGCTTTCTACATGCAGGCATTTTTCAAAAGGGGTTGGGATTATTACAGGTGTCTCTCTGAGTGTCAGAATGAGCCCTGATCAGCTCATATGGGTCAGTCGTTATTTGCAATGTGACCGTGTGAAGTAAGGGAGTTACCTGAATAATCCACGATGTGTGTGGGAACCCTCTCTGGTGTGACATCAGCTGGGATGGTTATCTCCTCAGCTCTTAGAGGAACCTACGAGATACACAACCTGTGTCATTCTCACACCTGTGCACTTATAAAACCAGGATGTGTGTGTGTGTGGACAGTGTAACCTGGCTGCTGGGTGATACATACCTCATCAGGAAACTCCTCACTAACCAGAGACATAATCAGCGATGTCTTCCCCACCTTGGCTGTATGAGAAAGAAAAACATTCCCATCATACATACTTGCTTAGACATTCTTACAGATAATAGGTCAGTTACACATCAGCCCTCTGACGTATTTTCTGATGGAAGTGTGAAGTGACAGGAAACAGATAAGAGCAGCTGAAGAGGGTTAAGAGTTGCAGCCAAGAGCCATTATTCCCAAATGAGCGCTCCCTTAATTCTAGCACAGAGCACATTCACAACATAAAACTACAATAGAAAGTCTCAGAGACAATCTATTATACAAGGGAGATTTATAAATAGCTCAGTAAGAGCACTGCCCTACAAACTTCTGATTATTACTCTCTTTTGTTTCTAATCAAACAAAGAGCTGTCCACATTGAAACCATACTCCTAACAACACCCTGTTCCTTCACACTACTGTAAGACACACATGGACGATGAAAAAGTAAAAATAAGAAAGAGGCAAGTTTGTTTGGACCTGATCCCGAAACTGGAAATGCTTTATAATAATTTATAAACTTCCATCAACATTCTTCTTTCTTTTCAGAGAATCAATACTAGAAATTGCCTCTTGGCCAGATCATGTTTGTAAATAAGAATTGATTCTCAAACATTTCATCTGGAAATATTAAGGTGAAAAAAATTGCATTTTTGTGTGTCGGCTAACTTATAATAGTTATCATAACACACTGACGACAATGATGCTAAAACTTTATCATCAAGCCTCTTCATGTGATGGTGTACTTCCAGATACAAACATCATATACAGTACAATGTTTAAATCTCTGCATTAACTTTGCAAAAGTTGTTCCCAGTGATCGACATGTTGATATCTATGCACAACAAAATATGTACTGAAACAATTAAAGTTTCAAAAAGTCACAATAATCTGTCTAAATCTGTTAAGGAGATGGCTGAGTAACCCCACAAACTGAACTCTACTGATTTTCACTGCACACATCAAGCGGCACATAGCTTTCTGGCAGAAGCTCTCCAAGTAACAGGACCAGCTGATCTGAAGTAGTGATGTAGGACATCCTGCTGAGCCACAACTAAAATATGAATAGTGCTGAAATCATGTCAAGAAACCAAACAGACCAGATGAAACACAGTTTGATGGATGGACTGGGTTGCCTTTCTGGTTTAGTCTCGTTATCACTTCAGTAGAGAAGGATGGAAATATTGCAATCATAATAATGCAAAATTTAATCTTAAAACAGGTAAACTATATTGGAAGTCATTCATCATTTATTAGTTTGAGTATAGTTGGTGTGTTTTGGTTACTGGTGGTCGGTGAGGCTATAAGAACATTTCACTTTGGGATTCAACAAATTAAGGTTTATCAGTTTACAGCAAACCAGACAAATAACTTACAGTATTTCTGTACTTTTGCACTGAAAGGTTTAAAGTATATGGTTGCTATTGTTACTCTTTATTAAATGAAAATTGAGTTTCCATTTCCGTGCTTGGCATTCTGGCAGAGGAATTACTAAAATTTGATTTTACACAAACAAGCCTCACGTTGCGTGTGACAGCTATCATGACCCATGTGAAAATTAAGAGGCTGACAGTACAAGTTAAAAACCAAACCCTGATGTATTTACTTTAATAATTTTTTAAAAAAACGTAAAATATCCCATTTATAATTTGTGATTAACATACTTTATCATATACACTAACCAGCTCTATTATTTTCACACACTTTGTTCTCAGGTCATAAAACTGTCAGCTTCGTGTCTGATTCTCTGTTAGCATTTAGCCTCTAGCATATTAGCTTTCCAGCGCAATGGGATTACAACTGATACTTACGTTCCCCAACAAGCAGTATCCTCACGTCCTTTCTCATGTTTGAGCTCGCTACCCTCAACAGAAAGGACGGTCTTTACTGTTTCATGAAGTCTTCTGCAAGCCGTCTTCCTCCTCCAGCAGTTTACCTAACGTCGGGCCCTCCTGCTGTCAAACACCCGCCGCCTTTGTAGGACAAAACGGACGGACAACTATCGGCGCTCCTCTGAATGTCCTTAGCACTTTCCTTTAGCTCGCAGGTTATCCGTCCAACAGAAATACAAGTTAAAAAGCCGCATGTCACACATATCTCTGTAATTTCATTTTAATTACGCTCTTTTTGGCTCCTGCAGAGTTTCGCATTGGACGTCCCACGAGCATGCCCGACCTCCAGCACCGGGCTACTACGGCAACCCTGACAGGACAAATGCAATCCGATTCTAGGAAATGAAATGAGCCTGGTGTGTTGCTCTCTAGCGCCATCGAGTGGAAACATATTTGACAACTCCTCTCCAGTTTTTTTTTTTAAATTGTGAATAGCACATGTTGAAAAAAAAGAATTAAATAAATGGAAAAACGAACTCAGGAAATATACACTCTGGTTATTTGTACTCCATATAATAAATAATACAGCAAAGACCTAATTTCAAAGAGCATTTTATTTTAGTGGTCATTTTGGCACTCAACATGTATGATGTCCAATTAATAAAACATGCCTTATTTTGTAAAAAAAAATCAGTGTGTTCAAAATGTACAAAAGTCATATCAGGATGATGATGATAATGCAACCCTCAAAATGTTATCAGGGGACATTGTGTTTTGTTTGGGAAAAAACACTGTTTTTCATATGAAGATGCAAGAGTTTGTGAGCCTGCGAAATCAAGCCCAATGTCAGTTCAGACGACTCTGCGAGAGTCGAGTGTGATTGAGTGCCGCAACAAGAGGTAACTGTTCGTCTGTTTACTTGCAGACATTATTGACTCCAGTTTTAATGTTGTCCTGTTGCTGCCCCTCTCTTTGTTCATCTTTTATACTTGAAATTGGCTTCAGCTGAAATGAGAAACAACAGTATTAGATTTGAATCACACAGATGCATCATGAAGTAGTAGATAATTATGCACATATATCTGAATTTTTTCTGGGATATTTCTTTCTTTCTATCTGTTCATTTTGGTGGCAAGTATACCACCAGTCAAAAATTTGGACACGTTTAGATTCAATGGCAAAGTGTGTCCAAACTTTTACATAGTACTGTGCAAATGTATTAATTAATCAGAAGAATTTCTTAAAATTTATGGACAAACACATGAAAGCAATACACAGGCTAGACTGGATCAGCCAAAAGCACAAGTTACACTCAATCACTGCCATTAGAAAGCAAAAATGTGGCTATGTAATAAAGAAAAAATACTAGTAGGAAAAGTTGAACTTTTGGTATTTTTTAACAAGCATTTTAACTGTTCCAGAACAAAAACAATTGCAAATGATTTGTTTATTTATGCTCTGCGATCATTGTTTTCATGTCTTGTAAAAGATACAAATTGAGTGCGAAAAAACTCATATTTATATTTGTACAGACGACACAATTTAATATGTACACAGAATATTTAACTTTATCGGTTTGATCTTTGAGGGACTGACAACTTGTCACAAAAGAGCACCCTTCCATCTGATCCAATGACCAAACAATCATGACCATTGAATGTTTCCAACACATTCCTCAAGTTCTGAGGCTTTGCTCACCAGTATAGTCCTGTGGACACATGGGCCTGGAAAGGACCTTTCTGAGTGCATCCAGCCACTCCCTCTGCTCCCTCTCCTGCTCGCACATAAACACAAACTCCCGCTCAGGCGTCTCCACTGCAATGCCACAATTCCACTTGTTTCCCCGGGCATTCTTTGGCACGCACTGTTTTACAGAATAACCATTTTTCTCTGTACCAATGAAAATGACCCCTAGCTCTTCTGCATCCTGCAATAACAACAATATGAATGCAGAAAAATCCAAACATGATTTACAAATCAGCCATCACAGAAATGTAAAGCATGGGGTTAGAAGAAGAGGAGTCTTCACCAGCTGGTCTTTGAAGTAGAACAGCTTCCTGCTTTGAGAATCCAAAATGAACCATCTCTTTTTGTACGGCTCCTTTTGCTGTGTAAAAACAATAAAAATATTCAAATAGTGCAGTGAAGTATACATTTAAAGAAGTTCAACTCAAGTTTCATTTCATCAATCAAGTAGTATAATTTCTGTTTAAGAGCTGGTGTCTGCATCTGAAACAGGAACAGAAACATTCTAATGGGCCACTAAAAGCTCATAATGTTAAAATAACTTCATTTGTGGTGACTGTGCCTTGGATTCTTTGCTTATTCTAAAAACACAGCTATATAAATTTAGAAATGAGGAAATGCCATAAAATACATCTATGTAACTTACCAGTGGCCCGGTCTTTTCCATGTAGCCCTCTTTGAGGTGATTTCTTGTAATTTTTGGTATCAGCTGGCAGAGACACATATAGGAAAAAAATACTGTTGAAGCTTTAAACCAAAAAAGCAAAAGATGGAAGTTTGTTGCTTTTATTGTGATTATTGACAATGAACAGCTTGTAAAACAGCTGAAATAATGGGATTAACATTATGCTGAAGATGATCCTTACCTCCTCGTCACTTCCTGTTGGATAAGCGATCTTCAGGTACGCATAACGGGCAGCACGAATGGCATTGTAGCATGTGACTATTTCCTAAAGTGAGATAGGGAAAAAAATAATATTTCAGTTTCTACTACTTTTTGACAGATAGCATGAAAATCAGCTTATTGCCATATTACTTTGGATGATGATGCAGGCTCACCTCAGGACTCTCATGATAAACATAAAGGTTCCTGGTGTGATCTTCATCCTGATAGGTGATCTGTAGCCCATTGGGATGACCAATCTTGTCTGGCTGAAATGTCACATTTAGGTCCTTAACAGGGATGACAGCTTTCGGACCTTTGGACTCCTAAATCATAAATATATAAATGTGTAATTCAGAGTGAGTTTCTGCATCCATGTACAATATGAGAAAGATAACATATTATTAAACATTAAAGCATGTAAAACTATCCTAATCCTAAAATCTGATTACTGGCACCTACATTAGGAGAGATTTGGCTCCCAAAGTGATTAAATTTGTTCAAACAATATCCCTGTCATGTCAAGCATTGTGGTTCAGCTGACAGAGCTGGTAGAAACTCACATCTTCCTTGTTGTAGTACATCAGGGTAAATTCCCTCTCTGACAGCACGAACTTCCTCTTCAGAAACTGTGTATTCCCTTTGCCTTTCTTCCACAGCATTCCTTCATAGTAACCTGATAACAATCCAAGAAAAATACTCTTACGAGTGCTCTCAGACATATAAAGAGGGAAATGTTTTATATGCTTTGTTAAAATTATGTTAAAAATACTACATGTGGCCACTCCCTGTCTCTTGTAGTATGCAAATAACCTGTTCTTCTTGCACAGTTCTGCATGTGCATGCGGAACCCCTATTGTTTTTTTCTGTTTGTTTGCTTTTTATTACTATCATTATTATCAAGTGTGAACCAACAGCCTTACAATCGCATGTTAGGAAGCAGTAAAAACAACACCTGTGGTATACGACAGTGGTGGATACTTAATTTCCCCTGTGAATTCCTTCCTCTCGTATTTCGCTCGAATCCACTGCTCCCTCAGAACGCTGCAGTGCGAAGAAGCAAATGGATCAACATAAAGACCACAATTCATTAAACTTTGATACAGAAGCAGACATTCATGTATTTCACTTCTACTTTTAGTTGCACTTCTCTTTGCTCTTGTGGCAACGTCAGCAGTCTGTTACTACTCATACATACGGGCTCAAATAACTAATATGCCACAACTAAAATCCCTCGAAGCACTTTAATTTGCTGTGGAAACACTGACCTGCAGTCACTTTGCTGAGGCCGATAGTAGTACGGTGGAACAGCTTTCTCATATACAGCCTGGGCATTGGCATTGCCAGTGGACTTCATGAACTTCCCAGTACACAGGAGGACACAGTTTAAGATTAAAATTCAATCTTCAAGCTGAAAAACTGTCATGTTATTATGGTAATAACAGCAGTGCTGTACCTCCACTATGTCATCCTCCCAGAAATCCAACAGTATGGATTTGACCCGGCTGGAGAGGCTACGATGGATCCCAGAGCAGTTCAGACACACAAACACGCCCAGCTTGTAGGACGCCCAGTCTGGATCTGAGGAGCGACTCAAATTACTCATCTATTTAATTTTTATGTACTGGTTTATCCTGTCAGGGTAAAAGAAAAAGAGTTCATCCTCCACAGCTAAAGCACTTCAGTAATGGGGCAAAAACTGGTGTTTTATTTGTACATTTACAATGTTTTAAGATTAAAAGTATAAATACTAGATGTGTAGAGGGAAAATGCAGCAAGGTTTTACTGTTGTGGGTGTCTTGTGAAGACGTTTAACATTTTTTATTATCATTTTGGGTTAATCTTCCAAAAATGTTCTCATTGACAAATGTTAATATAATATTAATAATATGTCCCTTAAAGTACTGTAAACTATGATCAAAATTTTTGGTCTTGTCAGTATATTAGACTTACATTGATAGGAGACTATCCTGTGGAGTAATATTTCCTTTTGAGATGTAGATCATTATAAGTTGGGGTGTGTACTCTCTCTCTCGTACTTAATGAGTGCGCTTTTAATCAGGATTGGTTTCTTTATAAGTTCAACAGAAATTTTCCCTTTCCTATAATCAATATACTAATTACTACATTATCACACAGGACTACAGTTAACTAATCAGCTTCACAAAAATGTAGCCCTTCATTACAAAACATTAAAGATTAATTGAAAGTATTCGTTAACCAGATGTAGAAGTCTAAGCAGAGTTAAAAATGAAGACCAGAGGCGTGTGAAACGCCACCGCTCACCGGGCGCGCCGCAGTCAGCGCAGCGGCTGTTTTCCGGCTGCTTCACCAGTTCCAGTAAAATCTTTTTGTTCCGCTCGTGGTTCGACATTATGGCTCCGACTCTTTTCTCACGCAGTTAATCCCATCGTTGAAATGAGGCATGGTGGCACTGGTTACGAAGTTCGACACATGGCGAAAAACGCGGCTACAAAGTGTCCATGTGAAAACTGGAACTTTAGCAAGTGGAGTGGATGTCTCAACCAGCACGCGCGCCTCCTTGGAGCGCGCTCAACCGCACTGTGACAATACGTTTTTGTTGCAGGGGGTGGTCCGTTTTTTGTTTTGCTTTCCCCCACCCATATTTTACCTGAGAGTAACACCAGCCAATCAACAAGTAATATACCAGCAGCATTCAGTGAAAATACCTGCCCATGATGTTTGAATGAGCACAAACCCATCAGTCATTTAGTTGTTAAGGCTTTATTCTGTCACAACAAAAACCAACGGTGAAAAATCTGTACATATTAAAGATTGCCTAAAAAAAATTACAAAGCAGTGACATTCAGTGTAAATCGATGGAGCAAAACTACCGTTTATTAACTGTAAGAGCCAGGATTGTAAAGGATAATTTACAGTCTTTATGAAAACAGAAGCAGATTCTATTTTACATGATAATCTTTTACAAATAAGGACTCACTCCTGCTCCTGAAATGTTACTTCTACTTAAAAATAAAAAAACACACCCATTGTAAAATACAAAGTACTGTTAAAAGAGACTAAACACTACTGTACAAAAAACCCCACAGACACACTTTAATATTACAAATTTCATATAAAGCTTCAAAGCACCAAAATATGTCGAAACATGAGATTGTTTTATTTTACACCCTAAAACATTTTGTGCTGAGCAAACCATCTCAGGCTGAGGTCAGTCATAAAACCATCGACAAAGCAGAGATATTGCTGCAAGACTGTACACAAACACAGCTCTGACACCACAACACAACATCGCCTTGCAGATGTGAGAATTAGGGAAAGTCTTTAGCAAGAAGCTGCAGAGTGCTTTTCTCAATACCCGAGCTGATCCCATCTAGATAGTGCAGAAACCTGGAGGAAGACAAAAGATTTTTAAGAAAAACTTTAATGCTGGCCTCAACTTTCATCCAGTCATTTATTTTTTTTTAATATACATGGTGTGTTTGTAATTTCATAAAAACAGTTCATAACCCTCATCACATCCTTTATACAAATAATCCCATCATGCACCGCTGCTCACCTTCGTTTGACTTTTCCTTGCTCTTTAAACTGCTCTAGTCTGCAGATCGTCCGCATGACTGGCAGATAGTCCAGAGCAGCCGCTGGCTTGTTGCCCAAAGAGCCAAACACTCCTCTGAACATCAGACTCTCCATCAGCTCTCTCCTCCTCTGGATCAGCCTGGAACATAAGAGACCTCAGCTTCATGTATTCCTGCTCCAGCAGCAGGTTTGCAGTCAAACATGATGAGGACTTACTGTGGGGGACAGGGGCCCTCCTGGGTGAAGCTGTATGTTTCCCGATGAGCGGCTACTGGGAGGGTGAGCTCAGCAGCCGCCTCTTTCCCCAGCTCCCCCTCTAGTCGCTGGGCTTTGTCCCAGGCCTCCGCCACCGAAGCCTGACACCTGTGGAAGCTCAGAGCCTCCACAGCCGCCTGGACCTCTGAGATGCGGCGCTGCGTCGCCCAGCTCCCTCCGTCAGCCTCCAGCCTCGCCTCGTCCGTCATCCCGTCTTTGATGACCGGGCCGGCTGCTGGCGTCCTGCGAATGTTTCTACCATGAGGGTGGAAGAGGAGGGCCGAATCTACATAGGATATGTTGTCTAAGAAGTCAGCGATGGACTCGAGACACTGTGAAACTGGGAGACTTTTCATTCGCTCTTCTGGACTCGGCAGCTTCCTTTTTAACCTTTCTGAAACTACAGGCTCATGAACTTCCTCTTCTGCCTGAGGCCTGCTCTGTGGTTTGCAAAGAGATGGAAATCCATCCTCTGAGTCTGACTCGGAGTGAAGTCCATCTCGCTCAGGCAGACGGTGTCGTTTTTTGTTCTTCTTCATTCTGTTAGATACTTTAACTGGACTTCCACTGTCTGAGCACTCAGCGGGCTCAACGGTTTTCAATGAGCCGCCGGGTGGAGGAGGGGCGTCAGACTGCAGGGGCATGGACGACGGCTGCTGGTCTGCTGATAAAGAAAGGCAGTGCTCGGGTTTGGAGGTAGTCAGCTCTGTGCGAGGTAGAGGTAGGAGGCTCTCCATGTTGGAATAGAGCAGGTCAACTCCTCCTTGCCTGCTGTGCGTCAGCAGCTCCCAGCAAACAGCCTCCTGTAGCAAACTCCGGCTCTGTGGAAACACACCCAGTTACACAACTTTTACAGCCAAACACACAGTTACACCCAAACTAAAACACTGCAGCTCACAGACATGAATGAACACAAGAGGAAATGTTGGAGAGTAATTTTACATTTAAATGCTGCTTTGTGCAGGTTTGAGATCCTGAGCATGAAGCTGAATTGGGGATTTTTAAAGTTCCTGTTCGTTTTTTTAATGATAAAGTACAAGAAGTGGAAGAATGCACACACCTGTAACTGACCTGCCTGCAACAAATATTTGACGTGACTTTACAGACTCTTACTCTGTGAGGCAATGATTGAATGTAGCAGCTCATCTACAGAGTTTACCGCCTGTGAGCGCTTGGAGGAATAATTTGATCCTTTTCCCAGGTGACCTGTATGCTGCTTTATGTTTGTTTGTTGTCACAGTGGATACATTCAGATGCATGCAAGCTGATAAACAACATTTATTTGTCTACTCTGATGGTGGAGAAATGAAAATACAGTGATTTCCTCAATTTCTGTGTTGCACCATAACCGTCCTTCTGCGCTTTATTTAGACAGAAGTTCCCCTGGAACTCCTCCCTCATAATTCCAACTATGAAGGCTCATCTCCAACATCGAGTCACCCACTGGGATCAATGTGTGTGAGCTACTGTCCTGACCAGCTTACCTATTATTTATACCAAACATCTTTGCTCATGTGAGATATGAAAACAAAACAGACTCACTGAAATGCTGAAGTTTATCTACTCCTTTCCTCTCAGCCGTCCAACAGAGGAAACAAAATTCAGTGAATTCTTTTCATTCTTGCTCAGTCACAGGCAGAAGTGTAGAGAGAGGGGGAAGGAGGGGTTTGAATGCATGTTGTGTGCGTATGAATGAATGTCAGTGAGAATTTGGTTAGGTGGGTGATTTTAAAACAGTATATTACTGTTTTTTGTTTTAATAGAAAGCCCTTTGTGTTTTGTTTTTATGTATGGAGAGTGCTCTATAAATCATTAAATTTTAATATGAAAATCTCCCCATGATTTCCACAGACAAACTGACAGCATCTGCTCATGTGTATGTGCCAACTGTACAGTTTACCCTGAAAAGTTCCCAAATGTCTCTGTGGGGTTC
This sequence comes from Craterocephalus amniculus, assembly GCA_036024015.1. Taxonomy (NCBI): domain Eukaryota; kingdom Metazoa; phylum Chordata; class Actinopteri; order Atheriniformes; family Atherinidae; genus Craterocephalus; species Craterocephalus amniculus. Next base: position 22,386 of record JAVQJG010161517.1, read on the forward strand.
GATGTTCAGCAGGCCCAGCTTGCTCTCAGTGCAGCCCTTGTAACAGGGAGGTAGTTTGGATGCGACGGCCGCAGACTCGTCAGCGGACTCTGTAGTCTCTGGCTTCATTTCAGCTTTTCATGCAAATATGGAGGAAAAAAATTGTTATTCACAAAGTAACTGACCACAGCAATGTTTTGTAAAAACAAACCTGAAGTATCGACATCATTACAACTCACCGTTTTTGCCAGCATGCATCAGTGGTTTTAAGGAGTGGCTGCCTCCTGTGCTGCGAGTCCAGAACTGCAGCTGCAGTAAACTCTGCCTAATGTCGCAGCCGTTGAGTCTGAGCAGCGAAGCGACGTCTGACGGGCTCGTCCTCACGTCCTCAGCCAGACACAGAAGCTGCAGGTAGCTGACCACATTCAGCTGCAGCAGGGAGACGACAACAAACACAGAATAAACTCACTTTTACAAGCCGATCAAACATCAACTCGTTCAGGCAGATGATGTGAATCAGATGCAGGATTTCTCCACTTACAGGTGAAGGCGTTTTAAAATGGAGTTCTTCGAAGCTTCCATCGAACATGGCGCTAAAAGCAGGATCTGAAAACATACAAGACGGTGTGTAAAAACAAGACGAGCACAGGCTCTGAGGCTTGGCCTGATAAACGCTGGACACACGAACCGCTGGTGGTCAGAATCACTGGCCTCTTCGTTGTGCTCATGAATGTCTTGATGGCTGCTAGAAAACCAGAGTCTTCTTCAAAAATGACATCCACTTCTTCAAACAGGATGAGTGACGTGGCCGTCTTCTTGCTCTGCTCTTCGGACGTCTTCTCTTTGTTGGTGGTGGCTGCTGGTGATTTGGCTGCAGGGTCTTTACGCTTACCGCCGCTCTCATTAGCTTTCACAACTTTTTTGGAAGCAACTGCAAAGGATGAAAAATAAATCAGGTACAGCACAAACACGCACCGAAGCACAAGACAAAGAAAAAAGAATTACCTGTTGGTTCCTGTTTTTTACTCTTAGCTGACTCTTTGCTGGTTGGCTGATTGATCTTAAAGAAGTTAGCCAAAGAGATCGGAGCTAATCCTTTCTTAGCACCTCTGGGTGACTGGGGATTTTTCCTGGGGGAGGAAACCACTCGGCGAGGAGAGTTGCCCTTTCCTGAGACAAAGAGTAAAATGTTGAATAAAGTAATGATAGCAATGCCGTAAAGCAGTAAATGTTACATCCAATAAACTCATCAGAAATAATGTGGTGAGTGTTGGGTTTGTGCATACGTGGAGAAGATCCCAGCCTGACCGAGCCAGCGCTGCTGCTTATACTGTAGCTGTTGAAGTAGATGGGTTTGTGGGCGTTGACCCCCTGACTATCCACCTGGTGTGACTGGGTGGCTTCCTTCAGCTGGGACAGAATGAGACGGCCACTTCGCTGAGACGAAGCATTCACCTCAAACACCTATAAAGATAATTGGAAAATGAGGACACAGCGATGCTTTCCACCGACAATCTGATGTGATGGGTTTGTACCTTGAAGCCCAGCTCCTGGGCGCACGCATACACCGCAGCAGTTTTCCCTACTCCTGTAGGTCCTGTGATCAGCATCGTGTTACACAACATGTCCTCTCCGTCCTGATAGTCCTCCTCTCCGCAGTCCCAGTCAGAGTCTAGAGAGAAAAATTTCATGTAATGAAAATAAAATCGGGAAGAGAAAATAATGAAAAAAGAAAAAGTCTCACCATTGCTGTCTTCCTCTTGTTTCTTGTCCTTATGAGTTTTTCTTTCTTCTCTGTCTGCACGGAGTTTCCACTCCTTCAGCCAACTAGGCCAAAAAGGAAACATGTAAGCCAAACGTTTTCCAACATTGAGCAACCCTGTTGAGTAATAAACATGGCGGCTACAGATGCATTTCCTCACCTGTGCAGCTTCCTCACTGAGGCAGTGTTGTCTATGATGTCGCTGGAGTTCTGAGGCTGATACTTGTCTGTCCACAACACATCTTCCTTCATCACATCTGCAGAAATAAAACACAAGACTGAGTTTTTCGGCAATAAACTGGGATTTTACCTTTGAGATATGAAGTTAGTGGCAGAACATGATAAAATAAATGGAAAATATCTGAATACTGACTTTTATCTCTAAAAGGGTAAGAACATCTGTGTTATTACATGACTGTCACCAGTCGGCCATCTCACCCTTTTTCTTTGCATCCTCAGCCATAATCAAGTCATCCAGTAAAACCACAGCATCATCCTCGGATGTAACGGGAGGAGACTTCAGAGAAGACTTAGTTTTCTCCTTCATCACCTCCTCCTCCTCCTGTCTGGATCTTCGAGTTTGTCTTGTACGACGTCCTCTTTGTGGTACCTCCGGTTCGCTCTCCTCTGAATGTGTGGACCTCTGCTTCTTAGCCACCTTCACTGCATTTCCCCCCTCTTCATCCTTCCTCTTCCTCTTCCCTCCGACAGACTCAGCTGCTGATGAGGTGCTGGAATCATCTTTCATCACAGCTACTTGTTCTGGTGAGTAAATAGGATTATTCGGGACAATAATAACTCTTTAAACGTTAGCTGAATATGAGTTACAAACGTGGCTGTGATGACAGTTTGAACATAAATCCTTATAATTCAGTAATAAACAACACTGAGTGCCACTAAGCTTTAAGTTAACAGTTAATAGAGTAAACCTGATAAATAATCTTTGATAAAACACTGCAAGAATTGCAAATGTAAATGTAGTTACTGTTTTTAGGAGCTGACCTGAAGCTGAGAGCTGCTGCTGAAGGTCCGTTCGTCTCTTAAGGAGGCGAGAGATGTGCGACTGTGCGGGGAAGTGAGGGTTAGATGTGCTGAACTCCTCCATCAGAAGCTGACGAACACTTTCGGGAATCTGAGGTCTCCATCCCGACCCCTGAACAGAAACTTCACTGTAACTCTTTCCATAGGGGGTGAAAATCCCTACTCTGCGCTTGGTTAAACATGCGTCATGACCTCTATTAGCAGGTCGGGTGCGGCTAACAGAGGAAGAGCCGGCTGGATGTTTGGAGAAAATCATTATATGAAAACATCAACACACCTTTTCACCAGCATTTCTCCTGGTCGGTACAGTTTTCACACAAAGGGGGCCTCTAACAGCTAGAAGTGGGTTAGATGCTGGACTCCAAAGCTCTTTTAGATGACTGAGTGATGCAGACTCCGGCCATGGCAGACTCCAAAAAGGGCAATCTGTAAATAAACAAAAACAACGCTTCGTCTTAACCTCCTGGCTGTTTATATGATGATCTCCATTAAATGAAGGAAAACATGTTTGATGCTATGAAAGAAGAGTTTACCCTTTTCTCGTTGTGTCGTGTGTGTAACTGGCTGGAAGGAGAAAGAGGACAGCGAGTATGCCTCCTTGGTGGCGGCAGTCTTGGCGATCTGTTTCTTAAAGGACTCGGGTAATCCACTTTTCAAGAACTCCCTGCGGGCCCTGAACTGCTCGTCATCCTGGGAGTTTTCTGAGCCTTCCCCACTGCTCTCATCAAAGATAGAAATCACAGCCGAAACCTTCCGAGCAGACTTCTCCTGGGACAGCGAGGCTGCTTATAAAATACAAAAATACAGTCTTTATCAGATCATGTTACTGAAATATGTCCAGTTATGTGCAGTGGATGTAAAAACTACCTGGAGCTGCTTTGGACTCTCTGGTACCTGCTGTGGCTTTGCCCAGAACATCAATGAGACTGCGCAAAGGCTTCTGGGTTTTACTCTTCTCTGGTGGACTCAGAGGGGCAGCGGACAAGTCCTCCACACAGATGATGGATTCCTGACAAAACAAACCAGAAAGACCATCACAGCTATGGTCACAAGCAACTAACAACCACAGAGGAACTGTAAAATGGATTTTACAAAGTTAGTGACATGCAACATTTCAGCGAGATGAGGAGAAAACATTACAAATTATATTTTCAGCTCATTAGTGATATAAAAAACATTTATGTTAAGTTCTTCATTTGAAACTCTTAACAAAAAGTGGAATTGATCTGTTTCATTTACTGAAGCTCTAAAATGTATAAATGTGCTCCTGAATTGAATAGAAACAAATAGAAATGTAAACCAGTGTTAAGATGAACAATGCAACATTCAAGTAATTTTCTTACTTTCTAGATTTTAATAATCAGATTTGCCGAGTACAAATATTGGTTACATGCAAATAGTTAATGCGTTACATTCTGTTCATTACACTGCAGTTTATTTGGTAGAAAATTCATTTTCTCGTACTGTGGCTTGTTAAAATCAATGCAAGATACTTTATTCAAGCAAAAGGAAAAACACCAGTAAAACTAATTGGGACCATCTCTTCTCCCATTACATCTGTTGACATAATTCATATAAAATCTTAAACATAATTATGTTTGCTGCTGCTCATTCATCTTAGCCAATGTTTTTATTAATAAGAGCCAGAATTTAAGAATAGAAATTAGATATTTAAGCATGTCAAAGCATCTATTTATTAGACCAATAAGTGAAATAATAGGGACTATATCCATTTGCTAAACATTAACTCTGTAAAGAAACAGTAAAAAAGAAAAAAAAGAGCTTGCTTAACCCATCTATAAAATGAACCAGGTGTTTATTCCATACTTTGTCTGGAAATGCACAAATCTAATTCAATACTTCTCAAAAACTCTGCATTGATCTTTTTTTTCTCTTTATTTGATAATGACTAATAAATTGTGCTTAAAAATTGTTAAAAGCACATCTCTTGGATGGATATATAAGTAAATACTGACTGTGACCTTTCGATGCTCAAAGCTCAAATGAAAACTGAAATTAATCTGTACCTCATCTTCACAGTAGCTCTTTTTGACAGAAGTCTTGGAACGTGATGATCGCCTTAATGTGTTTTCCTCCTTGCAGATCTTCTTACTTTGCTGCAGATATTTGGCCTTTTCCACCAGTTTCTTTGCCTGCTTCCTTTTTTCAGACTTACTTGAAGCCTAAGAGAAGAAATAATTATGACACCGTCCCTGACATTTATCTTCCAAACACTGAATCACCACATCAGTTCATTTGTAAAAGCATCAAACTTACTTCATTGGTCTTCGAAGTGCTTTTGTCTGTTTCACCTTCAGTCTTTGATGCTGAAACGTTTTTACGAACTCGACTAAATTTCATCCTTTACAGGGAAGCAAAAACAAAACAGCAGAAATTAAATATTCAGGACGAAGCGTCAACATTTCATTGCATTTGTTGAGTATAAACTGAAGGTATTTGTCACCTGATGGGACTTTCATGTACATCTGGGGAACACACAATCTCTGCAACAAACACTCCATGTTTGGATCTGGGCGTCTTCGGTGCCGAGATCTTCAGCGGGCTGTCCTGAGGTGAAGCAGCTCTACCAGTCTGTCTCCTGGTTTTTCTGACAGGAGTTACTGGGGAAGGTTGAGGCGTTTTTCTAACCGCAGCTTCGCGTCTCGACCTCCTCACAGCTGAGGGCGTTAAGGTGACGGGAGGCTCCTCACTTTTCTCATCTACAACCGTGATCACCGTTTCTTCCACAACCGTCACAGCAGAGGAGGTGTCGCCTGCCTCCTTTTTTTCTTTCGCTTTGTTTCTTCCTCTGCTTGCAGGTTTCTTTTTGGCTGCTTTGCTGTCCGGACAGACTTCCTCAGCAGCTGCTGGAGCTGCATCATCGTCTTCAGCAACTTTTTCTGCAGCATCAGAAATCTTCTCTGCTGCTGGCTTCGGTTTGCTCAGGCTCTTAGCGGGTTTAGCTCTGGAGCCCTCCAGGCACGGCTGTTTAAAGGCCGCCATGAACTGTTTCCTCTCCGCCTCGCTGCACTTTGGAATGGACTCGCTCTCAAGCACCAGCACCTCTAGATCCTCCTCCTGAAGAACCACGTTGGACTTCCGCTTCACACTTGGAGAAGTAACCCGGTGTCCCGTCTCTGCAGGAGGAGACGAGGCCGTCTCCACGGGACTACTTGTCCTTTTCTTACGGTTGAAGATTGAAGCAAAATTCCCAACCAGCTTCACTGCTTCATGTTTCGGTGAGACTGCATGGACCTCAGCCTGGATGGTGACAGTTCGTGGTGAGATCTGGGCACATGGTACCAGAGAAACCACATTTTCTTCATCTGTAGGGACATCTAGCTGTCCAGATTTAATTTTCTCTGCCTCTGCTGTGATTTCACCAACGTCTTCTTTGTCCTCGTCCTCCTTCATGTCCTCTTCAGTCTCACCCAGATTCTGACTACGCAGAAAATCCTCAAAGGAGATTTTGACAGTGCTTTTGTTTAACCGAGACTCTTCATCCAAGCCGACCTCCTTGCAGTGTGAACTCTCAGCTTCTTTCTCCTCTGGATGCTTTGCCTCCCTTTGCTGTTTCTTCCGAGCCTTTCGTGGAGCAGCTTTGGTCTTTTTCCCATCTGTGTTTGATGCTGATTCAAGTTCGACACTGCTCTCACTTCTGGAAGAATCTTCTTGAGCTTCATCTCTGTCGGCCTGATCATCACCGGCAGCGTTTTCACCGGTGATCCCAGATGTTTCAGAGACACAATCCTCCTGGCTTCCAGCTGCATCAGCTGCAGAGTCTTTGCTTTCATGCGATTCTTCTACGATAAAGCAGCTCGACTCGTCGGTGAAACTAACAGTTTCATCTGCAACAAGTTTTCTGGCGGCTGTGCTGGTCTTTCTTCTCCGTTTCTGAGACGGCTGTTTCTCCACCTCTGAGCCGGCCTGTTTCTCAGCAGCGTGTGAGCTCTGACAGTTTTCTTTAGATTGTTCTGGTGGTTTTGTCTTTTCTTTAGAGGATGGAGTCTTCCGGCTGAAGAAGTCCATGATGTTGTTGGAGCGAGGAGGAGAAAAGGGTTTCTCCACAGGTTTGGGCACGGGAGAGAAATAGTTTGTGATTGTCTTGACCACTGGACTGCTTCCATCTTTGCGCGATTTTTTGCAAGGCTGTAAAAGGAGAGACAAAGTTATTTAAATACAATAATGTGCACAAATCTCGATCCCTAATTTCCTTATAAATGTGTTTCTAAGGAGACAAATGAATTGTTTTGCCACAACTCTTCAGGTTTTTAAAGACATTTTAACATTGTTCTTTAGACTTTTGCAGCTTTTCTTTTTTTAACCATATTTAAAGAAATGTGTTTTTGTTTAACCGAATACCATGGATGTCTGAATCATTAATACACAAAGATAGACATCTTACTCAAGGAATGAGACATTGGTTTGTCTACGGCAAACAAAGTACTTACAATAGCTAAAAAACAATTTCAATTTGTCGTTAGGCACTTTGCTTCCAGCAGCATGTCACAAAGTTTAGTTGGATAAACAAAAAATGCCAATGATGACACTTTGACAAACATAAAAAAAGTTTTGTTGCAGCATTATATGCAGTGTGTCCTGGAAAGCGGACAAGCTGAGAACAAAAGAGACAAGCCCAAAAGATACGAGAGATGTATTTGGCCTGTTAGTTAATTAATCTGATGTTAATTGAAATTGTCTGTATTAAAAAAGGTGGCTCACAAAGTCAGGGAATAGAGAAAGAAATGAGGCAAGAACTGGACTGAAAATCAGTGGTAACAGGTCTTTTCCTCCCTCAAGTCTGGACCTTGGCATTATTGAAGTAACATCATTATGACAGAGCAAAACAAAAAGCAGCAAACATCCACTAGGAACTCTGGAAAGTCCTTCAAGAAGTCTCAAGATACTTTTAAGAGTTTCAACTGTAAATTTCTTTCTTGTAAATTGTGTAAAGAAATAAAGATGATCAACATGAAATTAGAATTTAAAACTTGGACCATTGTACAAACTGTGTTTTTTCTTTATACCGAGTATAGCACGGTATGTAATAGTGAGTAATCACCTACTGTAGCACATTGTATTACTTTATGTGTGAATGTGTGACATATAAATTAACTGTGCAAACATTTTGTAATCATAAAACCCACTATAACTGATTGTGGGAAAAATCTTTGAGACACTACTTTTAATCTAACAGCTGCTGGTTTTGTCAGCTAAAAATCAGTGTGATAAAAACATACTTGAGTGTCAAAGTCCTCAATGACAGAAGCCATAGCCACAATCCCAGCCATAATTTGAGGAGACCTGAATAAAAAACAAAAAACATGGGTGAAAGAGCATCAAATAATTACAGACAACAGAGATTCACACATGTATTTTACTTAATTTCGGAGAACTGCCAATAAAGGCCAGCTTCAAATAATCTATCACATAAACTACTTTCCCTGAGAGCTTTATATTCCTTGGTCACTGAGAGAAAGTCATGGCAAAAGTTAAACCTTATCATGGAACATTTAAAAGTTTATCCTCATCAATAGCGAAAGGACAAAATGAAACCTGTTATTTTGTATCAATACGGTCATGGCGCCTTGTATCTCCTCCAGTTTTATGTTCTGACAGAAGCAAAACAAAGGTTAATGGAAAAACTCACCAATTTGGTTGAATTCGTAATTTACTGCTTCTTCGGAAGATGTCGTCTTAAGTTTCTTACTCAGTTCTACGCATGTGTAAATAAATAGTAGCAGCACAGTTCATATTGTAACACCGACAGCTGTTTGTTTCCAGCAGACATAAGTTTCACTGTACTACAACAAGCTAGCAGACTTTGCTAGATGCTAGTCTCACAGCAGCTCACGGCTTCAAAAAGCGCTCCAAACATTTTCCAAGTCACTCACGGAGGCTTGAAAGAAGCGTACACGACATTATACTGGTATATCAGGAATAACACTGATAAGAAATTCTACATACATTCTTCTTGACGTACGCTGCCGCTTAAAAAACGCGCCAGACTAGTCCTGAATGAAAAGCGCCAAATCTACCTGACCTTTGACGAGTCAGAATTGAACCAATCACAAGCAAGAAAACAACTCTGTCATGAGTTGACGTAGTCTGCCCAAAATAAAGATGGCATATATTATTATTTTTGACGGAGATGAAATGTTGACAGCGCCTTCTACTGGAGGACATTATAAAAAAAACTCGGTGAGTTAATGTGACGTGACTTTTATATTTATATTAAAAAAATTAAAAATCATAGTGGATAATATTGCTATTGCTCAGTCATAAATTATGTAAAATAAATGAAAATATTAGTCACAGTTTCCAAAAATCCTTCATTCTAATATGTTTAGTTTGGGGGAAAAATGTTTTGCCTTCAATTCCAAAAGAAAACCCAGGTGCTATATACACTCTGCCCCACCTTTGGCAAGAGTTAAAAATGAGCAAGGTCCACCTCAGACTTTGATGTGCTCATGTAGGCCTTCCATCGATTTTTTCTTTCTTTTTCGAACAAGTTGGCTTATAATCTCACGCATCCATAGCATTAAGTGAATACAATGGCTATTGCAAGAACTTTTTCCTTGTCTGGTAAGCAATCTTTTTTTATATAACAGTGCAGCTACAGGTTGAGTAATTTTTCCTTCTTCCTCAAATGATCTGACATTTTTCTGGTTGGCTGCTCAGGATCAAAGATGTATTGGCTAGTATCGAAGTAAAACTACTTCAGTGCTGTACTTAAGTAAAATGTAGTGTCTGTACTTTACTGGAGTATTATTTTTTTCTACTAATTCCACTTTTATTTCACAACATATTTTGGATATTTTATACTCTTACTTCAATACATTTTTAATGTGCTGTGTCGGAACTCGTTACCAGGAATTGCATTAATATTTTGTGTCGTTGACTCTTTTTCTAAAAAAGTGACGAATCATGTGAACGCAATGACTCTGACAGGTTGCAGTTGCAGTTCCCATCCCGACCATGTGATGGCGAGTGATCAGCTACTGTCTTGGAGCGTGTCTGTGACCGGAGCAGCCATAGCTATAGATAACATGTTAAAGGCGTTTATTATGTGTAACTATGGGTGCAGTTGGTACAGAAAGAGCCCTGCACTGCGGGTTATTCTCCTGCAAAAGAGCACTCACGGAAACAGAAAGCCCCTCGTCCATAAAGTCTTACCGGCTCTGATCACTTCAGAAGTTAAATGTTCACTAATTTTAAAACTTAAGTAAGTGGTCCCTTTATATCCAGTCTTAAGTGTGGCACCATGCACCTCCAGCCTCCAGATCATTAACAAAGTCGTGAAAAGTCATCTGTCCGAGGTAAAAGCTCTGATCTAGTTTTGCAATAACGAAAGCAGCTAATTCCAGGATTAACGTTCCTCTATAAACTAGAAATAGCTTAAACAGTTGAAAGAAAACTGGTTGTTCAACAAAAAAGAAGTTTTTTAAGGTAAATTAATTAAATTAACGCTTCAAGAAAACTTTAACTTCTACTCACAACATATTTCACAGGCTATTTGTACTTTTACTTGAGTATTGGTCTAGCACTTTATACATGGCTGCTCTGGACTGTTAAGGCAAACCTCGAGCAGTGCTGTCTATTTTGAAGCCCTGTGCTTCTCACCGTCTGGTTTGTTTTTCGTGTGGACTCTCATCTACAGCTTTACTCTGCAAATTTATATCATATGGAATAACAAGGACAGTACTATTTTGGAAAATCTCTTTTTCTGGCCTATTCAGTAACATTGTGTAATGGTTGATCAGCTGCTCCCAGATGGTCTGTTCTCACATAGATTTCCAAATTTTTCTCACTAAAAGTGTTCTGAAATATCTTCTGCAGTTTGTATTATATCAGCCAATAGTTCAAAGTCACCATGTGTCCTTTATTATCTCCATAGCTTAACACTCCAGTTGGTAAGTTATGTTGTTCTGGTTATTCTAAACAGATATATTACATCCTTATTTCTAAATAACATGACCATTACCAAGTACAACATTTTGGAACTGTTTTGTTGAGGCCATGGAAAGAAGAGAAGTCAGTGGCTACCTAATCAATATCTAATCATTAACAAATTTAAGGACATTTCTCTTAAACTTGCAGCCAAAAACTATCTCAACGATAGATTTAATGTGGCGAGATTTTCACCTTCATTTCTCTACCTCACTTTGTACATCCTCCCTGTGGAAGTGGTGGCGCTCTACTCAGCGGCAGGGGCACGCAAAGTGGCTGCAGCACCACTGCGCGCCCTGCTCCAGCAGCAGCGCCCCAAGATGGTTTGGGTTTGTCACAGGCCGTTTTCTCTGGAACAACCTGTTCCCACCTTCTGTCTTTGTGGGTGAACCCCTTTCCATGGGCAGTCTGTTTTTTAAAGAACGACTCCCTACAGTTTGGATTTTTTTGCTGTGTTTGCTGTGATTTATACTTTCTAAGTGTTGCATGCTTTAACCTTTTTTCAAATTCCAGCTCGGACGTTTTTGTATTTTTTTAAGTAATATTGTTAAACTTTTGAAAATAATTGATTCTGTATCTCTATTACAGGACAGAGTCATCACTCTTCAGAGTTGCGGATTGTACTGTTAGGTGGAAGAAACTTACTTGGGAAAATAAACAGTAAAAGTTCAACTGGAAGCTTCATACTAGGTCAAAGTGCCTTCGACACCAGTGAAAGAACCGCTCAGAGTGTGGTGAGGCATGGGGACATCCATGGCAGACAAGTCACTGTTGTTGATACTCCGGGCTGGTGGTGGTTTTATAGTAGAGAAAACACCCCAAAACTGGATCAGATAGAAATCCAGAACAGTGTTCATCTTTGTCCTCCAGGGCCTCATGCTTTTCTGCTGGTCATTCCTGTTGATGCACATTTGTCTCGGGCCAGTAAACCATCACTAAAAGAACACCTGGAACTTTTTAAGACAGATGTGCTGAGTCACACCATTGTGCTGCTCTCCTCACGTACCCCATATAGTGACCAAAATGTTCAATCCAAAATCAAAAGAAGCCCAACACTGCAGTGGATCCTTCAGCAATGTGGAAACAGAATCCATCTTCTTGACATCAGCAACATGCAGGACGGCGCTCAAGTCCAGCAGCTTTTTGAGAAAATCGACATAATGGTTGCAAATAATGGAGGAAGCCACTACAGCGCTGACAGTAATGATGGAAATGCTCTGAGAGAAGAAATGAAGGTTTTGGCTAAAAGAGCAACAAAAAGATTTGATGAAGTTCAGAAACAAAGAAGAGAACTCAAAGCACTGATTGAGGGTAAGTTACAGATTTCTGTGCTCTAAAATTGTGTTGTGTTACTTTAAAATCTCTGGGTATTGTTGGACTTACAAAAATAACGTTCAAAAATACAGAACAAATGAACAAGTTTTGAGTTTTGTCTTTGATTTTCAAAACCATTTAGAAATTTGCTTAAAGCTGATTAAAATCTCTGTCCTGATTTCTTTGACAAGATTCTAAAACATGATTATCTTACAATTAAACATACTGTATAGGTAATAGATAATAATAACTTTAAAACAGTAAGAAAAATAAAATTGCATAAATTTGTGAGTATAATCTTTGTCTTCTTCTTTTGTTGGGTCCAACTTCTGCAGGTGGCAAAGTACCACCAAAACATCTAAGACTAGTAATGCTCGGTGCACAGTGGGCAGCAAAGAGCTCAGCAGGCAACACCATCCTAGGAAAGGA
>JAVQJG010161519.1:0-24922 GCA_036024015.1 Craterocephalus amniculus
TTTTTGGAACGTCCAGACTCCGATGAGCCAGAAATAGCATTCCCCTAGTGATCCGGAGTCAAATTATGAAAGTTAAACCCCTTAGCGAAGAAAAACCGTCACACAAAAGCTAAAAAAAATAGCCACTATTGCTAACTAAGCTAGCCGGACGTGAAATCGGGTATAATCCCTTTAAATTATACCCAGTTGAGTTACCATGGTAACTAGTGCTGGTGAACAAGTTTGCTTCCTGTCAAGCTTATTCAAGTCTGTCTCAAAATGTGCCAAAACAGTATACTGTTGTGTCCTTGGGCAACATACCCTACCCTCCTTGCCTCCAGTGTTGGGACCGCTGGTAAAACTCAGTTGTAATTAAAAAACGGTAATGGTTACTAAAATCTGACGGCTACACTATCACTTCTCCCCAGTTGTTCACACATTCTTCCTGGAGTAAAACAGGAATAGCATCACAGTTATGAAGAAAACTTTCCGTTTAACTTGTGCTTTCTCTGCAATTTTCAGCTGTTCTGCGATTAATCAGTCGACTAACACAGACACACCTGTACAGTGAGGAAATTAGACTTTCATACTGTTTTCCAATTACATAGATGTCATAGGATACACAGCCTTCATCCATTTCTTGGTAAAGGTTAAGTCAAGTTGGTGGATTATCCTCTGAAGCTGAGCATTTCTTCTAAATGTCACATCTCTCAAAAAGAGAAAAGCAGCACTTTAGGGGGACAAAGGGGTGCTCATTCAGTGTCAAAAAATCTAATTATGTCCCATGTTTAATAGCTGATTTTATGGTTGTTAGAAGACCCTGATTGTACAAAGAGCATTTACAACTTTTCTCCAGACTGGGGGTCAGTGTTGTCCTCAAAGCAGAAGTCTCCTAAGTCTTTTTCTAAATTGAACAAAAAGGAAAGAAAACAAATATCCCTATTATAAAGGAATCAAACATCCTCACATTCATGATAACAGTAGCAGAAAACTTGCTGTGCAGGGAGACGAACAAGAGCTGGTGACAGCAAATAAAAGGGAAGAAAGTGACAGAGAAGAGGAGCGACAGGAGGGAAGACCAGAGGGAGGGAGGGAAGGAGGAGGGCTCGCGATGCCAAACAAACTGCCCTCTCCCCACATCTCAGTCTGTGAGCGCTGGAGCACGACGTGAGCTCTGGTCGCGCATTCCCAGCATGTGCACCTGTAAATCCCATCCATTCATCCAGGGACGAAGCGTCCGTACGTGAACGACAGCGGCTGCAGCAAAGAGCGCTCAAAATCTGTCTTGACAAGATCGCTGGAGCTTGGAGGCAGAGACAGAGGAGGAGAGGGTGGCATGCAGAGTTGGACATGTGGATGCTCTGCGGCTCCAGTCTGCAATTAAGGTTAGAGCTACTTTGTGTTTTTCTTCTTTGAGCTTCCTTTTTAAATGTGTGGGATTGGCAGAGCAGACATGTTTTCTGTTTGCAGGAGGGTTTTATGAGTTTAATATACATTCAGCAACAAACCCTCTGGTTCAGCTAAATAAAACTTTCAAAGTAATTTCCAGGGGATGTTATTGCTCGTTTCTCCCCAGATGAAGAAATCTCTCCTTGTTATGATGAAGTGGATATGATTTGCTTTTCTTTCCTCTGATTTATGCGCCACACAGTCAGGATGCCGTCTTTCATCTTGACTTTGCTCAGCACTTGAGAAGTCTTTTTAATTAGACTTTGGATGATCTTCCTGCCAACCTGTCAGGAGCAAACAGAAAAACTGTCACCGATGAAGATGCAGTTTAACATAAATATAATTTTAGACCACAAGGCATAAATAGCTTTAAAGAAAAACTTCTAAAACAATAAAACTGAAGTATCTCATCACGTTTGATCATTAAAAGCACCTGCTGAGCAAATAAAAGGGAGAGAAACAATATACGAAAGGTCGGCAGTGCAACGATTTATTGGCAAGATTAATTAATTACCTTAAATTAAAAAATTAAAAATATTCCATCGATGTTGCCTCACAAACTGCCCATTACTGATTTTGCAGCATTACATTAAAGCATCAGTTTAAAACTCTAATCTTCCACTTCTTTGTCTTTATTTTCACTTCTAAAATGAGCTATTTGTTCCTGGATTACACTGCTGTTGGTTTTAATGATGAGTAATCATCCTAAAATGCCTTTATATTTGTTTTGAAGCCTCCCACCTAAAAGAACAGTTACGTGAAAAACAAAATAACATTGCTGCAGTCACATTAATTTATTTGCTGAGAACTCGGCGGACAGATTTGCACTTCATTTACCAACCTATTCATTAACAAATTGCTCACAAATAGTCCCTGCCGGAATATTTTGATGCTGAATTACGATCTGCTTTCATCAGAGGGTTATTTCACCGAAGCATTTGAAATCCCCCCCAAAACCTTTTTTTTTAATTCACATATCAGTTCGTGTGTAATCTATATGAAATGCCTCTTAGCAGAATTAACAGTAGCTCAGATGGATATTGGAGGGAAATCGTCACCCTTTGAACCACTAATGCAGGATTTCCTTTTTTAAAATTATTTTTATATCTGCATACTCTGCTGCGCTCTTGATGTACATAAAAAAAGAAGAAAAAAATGCCTTCAAGTCAAATTGTTTGTGGGTGTTTTTGCCCACTTGAAAGCTGGTTCAGATCAGAGGCAAATTCTCACTGGAAGAAGAGGGAATGCTTCATGAGCAGATCAATGCACAGAGCGGGTCCCTGCCAAACCAGCACTACTGTCCAATATAAGGCACCATGCTGACTCCTCTGAAGTTTCCCCTGAACTCAGTCAGGGGTTTAATAAGGGAGAGACAAACCACCTAATTGAAGAGCTTGGGCAAATATGTCACCAACGATTGTAGAATGTAGTGATTGGTCTTAATTAACTGACTAATTGACTAGAAGAATTGATCAGAGTTTACAGTTGCATCAATTAATATCACAGTTAAAACCAAATGAACAACAAATTTATCGAAGCTCCATGTTCAGAGCACAATCTTTATCGTGCTGAAGCCTTTTATTCTTGCGCATGCAGAAGGCGGCACACAAATCAAGGTGGAGGCAGTTTCCCAAGGTGTGGCAAAAGATTTCATTTTTCGCTGGAGGTACAGTCAAATCTTTGCAAGCAAGAAGCCAATCACAGAGTTTCGAAGATTAAACATGGAGGAAAGATCAACTCTCAGGGGATCCAATCTGTGTCAGATGTTTTACACAAACACAGCATATTTCATATGTTAATATGAAATGTTAAGAAACCATGTGACTTTACAAGGCAGGGATTTTACATTTGACCAGATCTACAGTCCGATCCTGCACCAATGGGTAATATTGCAAGACTTTTCTGTCAGTCTGAATGAAGTCATGATAAAAAGGGGACCACAGTCTGAATGACTAATGCCTAATCTTTGAATGAAAGCATCAGTGTTGTGGATTTTATTTCTAAAAAGAGTATGTAAAGGTTTAAATATGAGGTTGTAACATTTGAACCATATTTCTAAGTGATTCCTAACATATGGTTTTTATTAGAGATAACACAGACCAGTCATTCTGGTCCCAATTTGACACCTGATGTAGAAATAAGTATAAACTTTTCAGACTTTCACTAAATCTGATTTTTTACAGTAAGGGTGCATTCACACTGCCACTGTTTGGTCCACTTCCATGAACAATATGAATGGTTCCTTTGGAGAAATTTGTACTCTGGTGTAGACCAAAGATGCAAACTCTGGTTTGCAAGCACAGTTCAGTTGCGAATGAATTTAAATGGGCCTTTGGCTGCTAATGTATGAGCTCACTGTCCCTAGTAGATTATTTTACCTCTTAAACTTTGGTTTCCTCTCAAAATATTGTCTTTAACTCACAAAACAGTTTTTGGAATTATACTTTAACATGTGGATGACGGACATCTTCATTTTTTTAGGGGGGGGGCATCTTTGAACACAGTAGACCAATTTCTGCCAAATTTGATTGTTGAAACAGTAACAAAAAAAGTATTCTGGGGAGATTTAACAGTTATGTTCTACACTGACAACAACAGATAATTTATTTTCATCATTTTAACCATTTAAAATTCCAGTTTATTTGCATAATGACAGAAGTCTTTACACAGAACATGACCTATTTGGCTGGTCAGTCTGCTGCTTTGGCAGTCTGGTTTGGCTGCTCTTCTCTGGCTGATCTGGCCGTTCTGCTACTCTGGACGATCTGATCTGGTTTCTCTACTACCTGCTCTGGTTTGGTCTGGTCTCTTTCCTACCTAGGTCGGTCTGGTGTAGTCATTCTGCTCAGTTTGCAGTCTGCACTGGTCACTCTGTTGCTCTGGCTTGTCTGGTCTAATCTGGTCCCTCCCCTCATTTGGCTGGTTTGATCTGGTTTCGTTATTCTGCACATTTGGTCGTCTGGTCTGATTGCTCTCCTCCTTATTTGGCCGGTCTGGTCACTCAGATACTCTGGCTGGTCCTTTTGCACAACCAAACAACAAGAGGAAATTTCAAAGGGAGCCTAGATTAAAAGATAAATGTTCCTCAGGCTGGTAGACGGATCAACCTTTTCTTTTTACAGTGGAACAGGAACATTTTGAGAATATTTGGTTGGAACCACTGTGAAAAAAAATAATTGTGCTGGTAGACAAACTGGTCTGTCCAATTCGCAATGGAATAGTAGATCTTTGGAAAAAATCAGCGGGAACCCCTGAGACAAAGAGCAAACTGTTCCTTGGGCCGGTAAACAGACTGATCTGTCCAATTTGCAGTGGAACAGGAACTCTTAGGAAAATTTCGCGGAAACCACTGTGACAAAAAACTGACTTTCCTTAGGCCGGACAGACGCATTGATCTGTCCATTTCTCAACAGGAGCAGTCAAATCAGAGGAGATTTCAGAGGCGGACATGTTAAAAACTGTTCCTCAGGCTGGTAGATACTTTCAGTCTGTCATAGGAACAGTGAAATATGTAGGGAAACCTTGATAGAAAACTGTTCCTCATTTAGGGAAATGGACCATTTCAGCTTTCTTGATTTGTTCATCTGATTTATCTCTGAATCCATCTTTCCCTTCGCAAGCTTTTCTTTCTTTTTGGTCCTTCTTCTGGTCTGCCACCAGCTTGTTGTATATCTTCACTGCCAACATTAAGACTTGAAGTTTTTCCCAAGCCTTCTCAAGATCTTTCTGATCTTCCTCCAAACCTTTCTGCCAGTTCGATTCGTTAATTTTTTTTCAGTTTCCTGAGATTTGTGGCCACACCCACGTGAGCCTTCCTGTGCTTTGGATCATTTCTTTAGTTTTAAAAACACCATTTTCAGTCCCACCAGAATGATGACTCTGACTGGTTCAATTGATGTAGATCAAACGCATCGTGATGACAAACGTTCTGCAGCAATGACAAGAGTATAAGACTCCTCATACCTATGTCTAAACTCTCAAACTGCGGCAGCAACCTTTTGGTGTGGCTGCAACCAGTCTGTTAGTAGCTGCGTTTCCATTATGGCTTTTCACAAAATACAAGCAGTATGTCTAAAAATTTGCCAAAGTTCAATTGTCACATGCCGATGTTTCCATTAAATGGTGTTTAGCGCATAAGCCGCCATTTACATAAAATCTCGCCCCACTAGACTTCATATTGAGGAAGATGGAGATACTAAATATTTTATGTTTTGGAACATTATTTGTAAAAAGATTCCTGTCTCCCACTCCGTTTATACATTCCACACCACCTTTACTCCAAACAAACTGGTCACTTGACCCACTTCTTCTGGTGAAGTGGAAATGCGCAAAAACTGTTACTTCTATACTTCTTTATCTATACAAATTTTAGGGATATCTGAGAAGTTTTCTGAAATGTAGGTGTTTCCATTACCAGATTTGTATTGCAAGTTTTAGGTTTTGCACAAATGTGGGGGTAATGGAAACACAGCTAGTGTTTCTAACCACCTGCAAATACTAACAGACAAATCCAAAGTCTTATGTGAAGATATTTTCCCAAAATACACTCCTGCTTGCAATGAATTTGTGTCTGTAGCGACCCATCTAGTGACCAATGCACAATACTTCAAGATGCATTGTGGGTAATTTTGAGTGCACAAGTTTTTTCTCTGTGGACATGCGGACGCACCTACAAAAAGGCGTGACTGCTATTTATGGCCATAACTAGGAAACAGGGTGTACATTCGGTACAGGGTTTACATGCCTTTGTGTAATTTAAAGCATTAGACCTTAGAGGACAGAAAAAGTAAAGGAGTGGATTCTGTTTTTTCACGTAAATAAACTATTCTGATTTAGCATGGACTACTTAAAACTTCCTGCACTACTTTTTAAAGTTTATCACTCCTCCCTGTGAACAAACAATCTCAACAACTGAGAAACTAGTAAACAAATAAATATATGCATGCTGTGTGTGTTTTTGTAATTAGGATGGCTGGTGTGGAGTCTAAACGGATGTTATATAGTGTGTTGTGTTTGCTGTGGCTGTGTGTATCATAATAATGCCTTGCACAAACTTCCTTCCACTCATGTAGCTCTGGTTGCTCTCAGTGTATTTTTGCTTGTGCTGACAGATTAGAATACCTAATATAAGTCTTTATATATTCATACTTGATTGTGGAGAAATTTTATTTATTTTCCCATTTTTATAGATCTAGATCAGACTAAAACATTTTGTTTTAATAAATGTAATGTATATCGAAACCACTGATCTCATGTTTCTGAATATTATCCCATACTCTAACATGACTTCAAGGCAAAGTTGGGTGCTTCTTGATTTGCCGTGACGACTTACACAGACTTGTTGTTTCTCACTTTGATCATGAAAATAATTGGATTAAGCTAATTACAATCCCAACTGATTATCACTGTGATTTTTACGATGGAGCTGATAGACGCTTGCTTCTGGCTCCTGATTTGTATTCTGTCATAAGAATGCTGCATGTGGTCATATAAGCAGTTTAATATAATGCTTGATTATTGTCGCGCTTGAATCAATCCCGTGTTAAGATGCAAACTGTGATGAATACTGATTGCCTCTAGGGAAACGAGCAATAGCTATCAACAAATTTAGTATGCAAAAACAGAAAATTTGAATATGAAGCAAAGCTTGATCAAATTATTCTCAAAGTGCAGGCCGTAATTAGTTTACATGTAGTGTGCCTCTGATCAAACCAGGAGATGAGAACATGTTGGACAGTGCCTGTGGTGAATTTGGGGGGATTTGTTCTTTATCTGTGTGAAATAAAAGAATATTTGGTGCAAGCTGGATGTGAAGTTCATGCGTTTTTATTATGTAAAGTCTAATCATTCAAATAAGTGTCAACGAATGTATTTTTTATTTTATTGTACCATGGCATTATTCAATTGGAAGAATCAGGCTAATTCATTGTGACATTGTTTTACATCCTTATTCTGAATGTCAGAGAGCTGGATTTCACTTTGCTCCAATAAATTCCTGGCTAGGATGACAAGGCTGTTTAGCTTCTCACTGTTAGCTGTATAAAAGAAATCAAAACATACAACCATCTACAGTAAGAGAATTACTGTTTTAATTTGTGGAAACACGTTTTAGTCCTATTACATTCATTTCTATCTAGATGTGTAACATGAAGAAATTCCCTGCCTGTGACATGTTTGGTTACACATGTTTATACCTAAAAGAATCTATATAAGCAGATTTGTACATATTGGGGCATCTGTTGATACAATCTTTTTTTTTTGTTATATCCTGTAACTTTTATTTCTGCCCACTGGAGAACGGTGTAAGCCACTACAGTAGGAAGGGATGGCATTATGCATTACGCCAAAAAAAAGGTGTCCACTCAGGTGTTTTTTTAACCTCACGACCAGTTAAAGTTAAAGCAGATAAAACCCAAAGGGAGAGTCATTCGATGCAGGATGGCATGCTGATTGTGCCTTTTCTATCCTCCCCATCCACTCTATTCTCTCCCTCTTTCGTTGATTTATAAGACAGAAAAATGCCAATGGTCGTTACCCAGTCAGGGAATATTTTTCCATGTCATTTGGAAAACAGTTTATAGGTTCAGGAATAAAAGTAGTTAAAGGATCAATAAGAAATCAGCCATTCTTACTTGTTCTTAAGTCTTACTCAAAATGTTTTATGAAGATAGTGGAAAAAAATGACAATGTTTGGATTATTCTAAGAACAAATTCTGCGAACACTCAGGACTAGTCTTTGAGTGTGTATGAGTGATAACGTGTTTTAACAAAGTCAGTGAATGTTTCGTGTTTTTTTATGTTTTCATGTCTGTTCATTAAATTCCAATAATGCTATTACAGAAATGTCAGATTTAAATTTTTTTTACATTTGTGTCATTTACAAAGAATCTTATTTTTTAAGAATAAGATTATCATTATCATGGGAAAATTGATCTATTTTTCATTCATTGAAGAACAAGCTGATGTCAAGATGGGATTTAATTCTCTGGTCTGGTGCAACAAACTGCATGTGTGCATTAAAGCCCCCTCGCCAGGTCTGTTCCCTCATCTACAACATCACTCACTGTCAGATGTGGTCTTTAAAGGTTCAAATGAACTACTACAGTAACATTTAGAACAATTAATTTCATTAAAAGAGTAAATTCGTGCTTTGGCTGCATGGGGATTATAACCAGTGACCAACCTTCATTCTCACCTAAAGATTTAGTAACTCACTCAATCGTGTGATGACAGGATGTTGGATGTGTTTGGATAATTAGCTGTAGAAGGTAAAAGCGTTTGGATGAAAGCGTCTGCTAAATGACGGTAGTAGGTACATTATGTAAAGATGGGTGAAAATTCATTCAAGAGTGTACCGCTAACCATGCAATCAATACATTTTATTTTCATCCATTCTTCTTATTTTTCCTTGTTTCCGTCTCAACTGTCCTGCTCTACACATGGCCAACAGTCTCACCGATTACGGGCAGTGTTAGGAGTTTACCTGCAGATCAGAGCCAACTGGCTCCTACTTTTAGGAGAGATTAGTATTCATCAGCTTAAGAGTAACGATACAAACAATTTAGTGGTCTCTGATCACCTTTGTGAATCTGATGGAGGTTTATCACACAAAATACTTCAGCACACTTTAAAAACAAATTGAGGTGAATGAGGCACATTGTGTTTTTGATGGTTTGTCATTGGATTTTTCTTAAATCCAAATACTATTTAATGCTGACTTTATCCTGACTATAGATAAATGAATAAATAAATGACCAAATAAATAAATAATCCTTAATATGAATATTTTGCATTTCTCAGGTTTACTTGTATATCTCTTTTTTATAATTTCTGCAAATAATAGATTCTACTCTATTCTGTTTCACCTCTTGACAAATTTGGACGTGTTTTTGGATGTGAGTATTAAGTAAGGTAACAGGATTTAAAAAGTCTGCAATCATCATCAAAGTCTGCCTGAATTAAAACAGCAGCTGCACTGCCTTAGTTGTAAAGATTTCTCTCCTGATGTGAAGTCTTTCACGAGTGCTGCGTTGTCATGTGGTCAGCTCCTTATAAAGGTCATCTCCAATACTTTCCTGTCATCTTCGTTCCTAATCATGTATTCTGACAATGCTGCCTTGCAGCACTAGGAGGGGGTCCGTCTTACTGTACGTAATGTGTACTTCTGAGTGGTGCAATGTAGATCTGTTTAGTGGCTGACAAATAGGAGAGCAGATCAATTTTGTTACAGGACTCACCATTTATTCTTTACCCATGACAGTCATGTGACTATAAATATGGATTAGATTTTGAGAGGACATTTCCTCACAGGATCAACTGTAATCACTTGTAATCTTCTTACTGTGAATTTAATTTAATCAATGCCTTCGTTTATGATTAATTGCATGTAGAACTAATTACAGCCTCAGCATCTGTTGTTAGTTTGCCAAATCCAAGAAAACTACAAATTGGGCAAATTTGCTTGACATTAGCATGCTAGCACTACCTCTTTGTTGCTGCTGCTGATGTTGGCGTAAACATCAATCCTCATGCGTGTTGGATTATAAGTACACATCCCCAGGAATGTCTGTTCACACCTGCTGATCCTGTGATCAAATTCTAGTTTAACCCTTTTTTACAAATAATAAACACATTGACAGACAGTCATTGCCAAGATGCACATCTAGTGGCCAAAATTATCTTGTAACTGTACATATATTGTCAGTATTTGACTTCTCAGTGTAATTTTTATTTCCTCTACTTTTGGTTTGTTGGATTAGAAGTTATCATTTTCCCTGCAGGCCAAACAGACTGACTCCCCTAAATCAAATTCATTAATATAAAACATTTAAAACAACCTGTTGACCAAAGTAAAATGGTAAGGCAATGGCAGTGATCTATAATACCTGCAATTAAATTGCATTATTGTCACTATTGTCATTTTTGCTGCAGAAGTGGTGTTATTTTAAACAAATGGAGCCCTGGAAAAGAAACTCGTTAAAAGTAATTTAAAGTTATATTTAAACGCCCTTTTCAAGACAAAAGTGGGAGCAAAAGTAGAAAAAATGCTTTACTCTGAAAAAAACTGAAAACCTTAAAAATGCCGCCGGTAAGGTCTCTGTTGCAACGTAAAGATTTACAAATTATATTCTAAATAATTTCTGCTTTCCATTCTTTTGTGGACCCTGACCAACAATTTGTTTGATACATTTATTTTAATTCCCCCAACTAAAACACACACCATAATTTTCAAAAAAGGATATGGTGCACAGACTAAACTATTGACATGGCGTGTCAATATCTTGCCACTTGCCAATACAATGTACAGTGACAGGCAGATTTTCCTGTTATGGGTGCTGTAGCTGCAATTGGTATCAACTCTGAAGCAGCATTCACACGCAAACACCTGAGAATTTCTGGGGAAAGTCGGGACCATTTCATCTGATCCTTTTTCCACCATTGCTGTTCACACAAGCAAACCCAGTAATTGCTGTTTCTGCTGGAAATGTGAGGAAGCGTGTTATGCAGAAATCTGGCTGTGGAAACTGCTGTTTCCTTTATAACATTCTTAGAATAGCAGAGGGGCTCCTGATAATGTTGATATAAATACTGCATGTATAAGTTTAGCATATTATGATAGTTTAGTATTCACACGCCAGCACTTTGCAGACTGGAGAGGAAGAGGCCTGATTCAGCTCACCAAACAGTCTGACCTGGAGCTTTGGGCTTCACTTGTTCTGGAGTGTTTAGGTCTGACGGTAAAGTCTTTCTCACTCTGCTCTTACACCACTATGCTTATTTAGAATGCAAATGTACATAAAAGAGCCAGACTTTAAGATGTTCCGAGGAATCTTGTGAAGTCTGACATTGTGTCCAGACTTCAGGTTATACTTCTAAAACCGCTTCAACAACTGGTGCCTTTCCCTCCGTTTTAAGGTCTGTACAGCAGTATGTTACGTATCTTTTCTTGTGTTTCTGTTTCTGTTTCTCGTTGTTCACAGGATTACCTTCCACTTTTCATCTTAAAGAATCACTTTGTCCAACAGGGAGAGATTACAAACAAATGATGTTTAAATGAAGACAGATAATATAAAGCTGCTGGTAAATGTGTTATAAATGAGATTTTAGATCTGTGTTGGTAGTGGAACATCTGTGTACTTGTTTAACTTTTTTAAGACCAGACCACTGACAACCTTTCTTTTCCCATTTCTTTCCATGCTCAGGTGGGCCTCTCTTCATTGACATGTCCCTTCGTTAGTCTTCTGCCTCACTCTTGTGTGAGTCACCATCTGATAGTGGTTTGATGTGTGAGTCATCCTCAGAGTCGGGTCTTTTGTCCTTACACTCCTCACTACAAGCCTCTATAGTCTCTCTTTTAGTGAGTCAGCTTCTTTTTGTCATAATACTGATCATTTCTCAACCTCATTTTAGTCCTATTCCTCGGTTCTCCTCCATTTTTCTTGTGTCTTCATTCAGTTTCATTTTTCTTCCCCTTTAATCCACAACTGATCTTAAATGTTGAAATCTTGATCAGATTGCTAAGGGATAGCTTCAAAGTTAAGGCCACTGAACACTCCACCCACTATAAGATACCACTGTACACAATCACATCTAACCAGTGACCTTGTTTGAATTGGATAAATAAATAGATGACATCTCTTTTTTAAAAATGTCATGTCAAGAAATTCAAATTTGTCATAAAATGCACTGACACACAGAGACACAAGGTCAAAATATGGAAAACAAAGTTTGGAATGGAATCTCGCCGCAAAAGAAACACAAACCTCAGCAGGAGTGGGATGTGCAAAGAACAAATTACAAAATCATCTGGCTACAAATCTAGGGTAATGAGCTGAAGTAAAACCATATTGATCTGGCAGTGAAGTGAGAAAACTGATTTGAAGGTGTACTGAATTAACAAGCACAAACAAACAAGAGGTGACGGGCAAGTAACTGAATTAATAATGTTACGAAGCCAACCCAGAGCGAGCAAAACCAACTAAAAAATGCAGGGGGAAATTTCCCGTCTGTTCTCTTTTGCTTATCCAGGGTCAGGTACGGGAGAGTATCCCAGGTCAGCCGAGAGATAGAACTATTCCAGCGAATTCTGGACCTTGGATCCTTTCATGTTCAAGTATTCAAGGTGCTTTATGTAAAATATTAGCAGCAACAATGGGCAGAGGTAATTTAAAATCAAAAATGAGAGAAGGGGTAAAGAAAGCAGATTAGAAAAAAAAGGATTATAAAAATTGTCAAGTTTAAAAATTTTATCTTTCAGTTTTCAAGCCTTTCGGCAGATCTGAGTCTTTCCAGGAGGATACTGTAGTTTAACCAAACCTGGGTGGAGGTGAGAGGTGACTATAGCAAACACCCGCTGAAACCTGGTCACCCAATACAAACCTATAAGTCCTATACCAAGTCCTGTTTTACAGTTTACTTTCTAAAGACCAAAAACAAAGCATAGTTATTTTAATTTATTTACTTAGTTAAAAACAAACAAACCAATACTTTTCATAAAAGAACAAAGGAACTGAAAAAAACAAATATTATATTTGGAGCTTTAAAAAAAAGTCTAACCGGCCATAAACATAATAAGATATAATTAAATAAAAAGAAACAATATTTTATTTATGTGCTGAATTACAGATAAATTAAATGTTTTTTTAAAAAATACATGAATATGAATATATGAATAGAGTAAACAGATTTAACTTAAGTGACCAGAATAAAAAATATAATAGATATAAATCCACACACTAAGAAGATTTCAGCTAAAAATTAATGGTCAATAGACTAATAAAACTATAACCAAGCTAAGTTATGTTATTTTAAGTAGTTTGAATAAAAAAATTCTCAAGAGTTGTATTTAACTGATAAATAAACATGCTAACCTTCTCAATAAAATACCTGCATAGAAAGACTTAAAATAATGAACTACTATAACTATGTGATTTTTCAGATTTATTATTTACCATATTTATCAAATGTATGTTGCTGCATTATAAACTTAATCTGGGGACATGAAATTGGTGAAAAGCTTTCAAACATAAATATGATTAATCATAAATCAGTGAGTTTTTTTTGCATTAACTGTTAACCTTGTGGGGGAAATGTTTTCTGTTCAAACATGATATATTATGTAGTTTTCATATCACAGGAAATATTCATCAGAAGTGTTTCCTTTGAAGAAAACTGCAGCATTAAGCAATATTTGAAGTATCTTTTCTATCCCAAACAGCTGCTTTAACTTTGATAATAGATAGAAATATTTGGATAAAATGCATTTGTGAAGAAATTAATCTAATTTCACCTCTGACTGAAACGCAAATGTGCCTGATGTCAGTGTTAAGCTAATGGTGAAAATGGAGTCATGTGTGGTGTTACTCATTTGGATTGTACTGCCATTAACTAATAATCAGCTCATGAAGAACATACGACTAAAGTCATTTACATGTACATGGATAGTGATGTGAGACACTTGCCGATGATGATGATAAATTGAAATGATAATGAAATAAATGAGCAACAAATCATTTATTACTTCAGAAGTGTTAACCTGGTAGGGCACAAGAATTAAACATCAGGAAATAGTGAAACATAAAGTCCTGAGATCATGAATATCTGTGAACCCAACCACTTTCTTTCATTCATTAATGACTGGCAACTGTTTGTGTTTACCCCGAGAAGAATAACATCACCTGGTGTTGAGTCCGCCCAGATACTTCATGGTTATTTTATGATTACTTAACCCCATTGTGTTTGTTCAAGTGAAGCTGTGTGCATCTTACTGAGGGGATAAATTACTACATGTTACAGCCCGGCTCAAAGGCTGAAAGAAAAAGGGACGCAGGCACAAAGTCGTGTCATATAAAAATATTATTTATTCATGAAAAAATAAAGGAACCTGTAAAAGTGGACATCTGTAAGCTATATATGGATGTAAATGTATGTGTAACCAAAACACGACTTCAACCAGAAAAAAACTTACCATGTTTGTTTCATGTCTCTAATGAGCAACAGCAAATACTCAAAGCACAAATTAACATTAGGACTGGGAATCACTGGTTTCATGATGATATATTATATCGATACAGTGATACAGCAATTCGATATTTGCCGATATCTTAAATTCAGTCACAATATGATTTTGATTCGATTTGATCTAGGATCCACCGATCGATATAAAACGATATATGGCAATATCATGAATGATTGATCACAAGTATTTCCATTCATCACAAAAAGCAACTGCAACTAGATCATGATTTAACCTTTCTCTATTTCTGAGCTCTGACATTAACATTCAGTTTAAAAGAAAATATTTTCAAACTAAAAGTGCATTTGATAATTGGTTAGTCTATCAAATTTTGGCCGATGTTAGGATTTTGGAACGATATCATCGACTCATTGACCATATATGATCGATGAATCAATGTAAATGGATGTATTGTCCGTACCCCTAATTAACTCCAGAGTAAACAGTGATAGTGCTGTCACATTTTTTAGTCCTTTTTCCAACCATATGTGTGTTTCTTTGGGTTTTTTGTCCAGTATCTTGAAAGCAGAATGCCAGGAGAGTCTTTAAAGATATGAGGTTCCTCTTCATAATTAAGTATCCTTTATTATTTAATTTGTGTATGCTTGGATTTACATATTAATGCTGGATCAGATGGGGGAAAAGAGAGAGTGAACAGAAGGGAAGAGAAGAGTGAAGAGAAGAAAAAGTTAATGGAAAGCACTCTCCTAGTCACATGTTGACCACTCAAAGCGCTTTTACACTATATGTCACACTCACCCAAACACACACACGTGCACTCATACAGCACTTCTATTGTTATATACTAAGTGCTTTCTTTTATAACACACATTCATGCCCCAGTAGACACACCAGGAGGCAACAGGGGGTTCAGCCTCGACTCTTCAGGGGAAGCCCAGAACTGATCTACAGGCTTTCAGCTGCTCGTCCTCCTGAGTTACATCCAGGGTGCGAACCACATGAGCCCCCATGAAACACAATTTACTGTATGAAATTTTGGGGGGTCTCTCTATTACTTACAATAAGTCATTATTTCTCACAAATTCACAATGGCCTAATTTAATTATTATGGATGCTATAATTATTATGATCACTGAAGCGTGGCAAGTTAAACTTCTTTACGTTTAATGCTAAATAAATTAGGCAAATGTGCGGCTAACTTGGCTAATAAAGATACAGTGACCAAAAGGAAGCAAGTTAGCCTAACTAAGTCAACACAGGCTGGTAGACGAAGAACAAAGAGA
The DNA here is from genome assembly GCA_036024015.1 of Craterocephalus amniculus. Classification (NCBI taxonomy): domain Eukaryota; kingdom Metazoa; phylum Chordata; class Actinopteri; order Atheriniformes; family Atherinidae; genus Craterocephalus; species Craterocephalus amniculus. Next base: position 15,688 of record JAVQJG010161519.1, read on the forward strand.
TGATTCACAGCTTCTGTGGTTGCTATTCTGCTAAGGTGCGACCTGCTTTAACCAATTACAGCGGTGCAAACTAAAATAGCTCATTATATTGAGTATGGCAGCATCGTTGTATGCGTGTGCAACAAGCTCCTGTCATCAAGTGGTTTTTGCAAGAAGGGTTCAGAAGACATTTTTGACATTTTCATACCTGTTATGTTTTATTTTGCATGAGAGTTGTTAAGCAGGCTCCCCCCAAGCCTGTGGTATGGTTTCCATCACCACCAAAAAGGAGATAAAGACACACCCAATGAAAGGCAACACATTCAGCTGTTCAATCACAACCAGAGAAACTAGATGACCAGCTACTGCACCTGTAAAGAAACACCAAACAATCTATAGCCTCCGCTTCAATTATCAACCAGATTACATCATTTATATTCCAAATAACCTTTTTTGTTGTATTTTCTCCATTGGTCGACTAACAAGTCAAAACTGATTATAAATTCAATGATTTGGACCATGGAAATGCAACTGTTAATAATCACAGTTTCATAGCAGTTTATTGGCATGTTTTGCCAAGTAACAGAGCTCAGTCCAGTTAACGTGACTTAAAAAGTTACTGATCCTGCAGCTTGTAATTACTGATACTGTTTGAATACAGCATAACATCTGTGATTCTTCTGCGGTGATACATCACGGCTGCCTTGCTAGTCATCTTCCTGAACTCTTATAATAATTTCTGGCTGCCACACCAGTAAACATGACTGTGGCTGTGATATAGTAAGGTTGAATTCAACTGGCTGCCTTTTTCACAGGGCTGGAGTTATGGTCACTTGTCTGAACTGCCTGCTGCAAGTGGCAGCATTTACAACCGCATGCCACCCCTTCTTCATTGTCATCCATCTTAGCACCTGAGCTGTGCCTCGTTTCAACCTGCTGCCTCATCTCCACCTGGGATTTACTCAACTTAGGGATATGCTTCTATTTTCTTTGATAAGATCAATTTTGAGTCAAATAAATAGCAATGTCTGTCTGAATAGCAGGCCATGTGACTGGTGATCTATAGGCTACTGTGGATAAACAACCCCAGTCATCATTCAGTGTTCTCTCTTCTATTTTCTTTCTTCTAAATCAATCTTTATCCCTTACAAAAATTCCATTTGTGAGACTGTGACATTTTTATGTGATTTATTCTATTGTCCTGAGTCCTCTGGCCATGACTGCCCCTCCGCCCCGTCCCTTTGCCAGCATTGACAATCCCAGCCTTTGTTTTAGCAATGAGAAGCAGCATTCTTCCAGAGGGATGACCTCCTCTGTCTCTACAGGGGCTGGCACAGAGGACACGACCCGACCCGAGGATTGGGTAGCACCCACCGGATGCTGTGACCAAAATCCGCTAGCTGTTGCACCGACTCTGCCACTAACGTGTGTCAAAACAACTTTATTTCAACGGAAAGAGAACTTGCGGGGTCTCTCTGTTTACCAGCTACTCTGACTCCAACATCATCATTAAACGCACAGGATCATTATTCATGTCTGTAAGTACCCATCTTTATTTTTTTACGTCATATCAAGAATATTGTGGTCATTGATGTTATTATAATTTAATTAATTATTAAAAAATCATCCAACATGGAAACTGATAGAACCTATAGAACATGTCAGAAATTCATCTGTAAAGTTTATATGTCTGTTTAAGCTCCCAGGTCTGTTTTGATTGGTCAAAAAAGGCAGCTGCTCATTACTGTAGATGTATCTTGAAATAGCCACCAGGTTGGTGCTGTATATACGTATGAAATGATAACGCAGATCAGTGTAGACTTTAATACATATAAAGGCCAGAGAGTGGGGAAGACTTATACAGAGAAAAGAAATGATTGTGTTCCTTTCTATAACATATAAGCTACACTGCGGTGATACCTGGTCATATTATAAAGACAGGAGAAATAAAACATCTTTACATCCATGATCAAGTGAAAATATGTGAAAGAAGTTAAAAAAGATGAGGTTTTGTTAGGGGTTAACTTCTGTCTTGGTGTGATGCTCCTCCTTCTTATAAAAAAATCTGAAATATCTCTCTTTCTCTTTACTCGTTTAGCTTCCGATACAAAATAATGCTGTAATATCCAATTCGCCTTGCTACACTTTTGTTCTGGGTCCAATAGCTCTAACTTAGCTAAGTAACTCAGAAACACTTTCAGTATCTTTATAGTTTATTTTCAGCTCCAAAATGAAAAACTTCATTAACAAGGTTGATGTGTCATCCCTGAATACGCTAAATATGATATGATTTCTCTACATCATTTTAAAACGAACCTAGTTCATTATAGATGAGCACTGTTATGTAGCTTCATGCTAACGGGTTGACAGCTTGCACTTGGACAAAATGTCTTGTAGAAATGTCCAGGCAAATTTCAGTTTATTCTTTACTCTTAAAAGATTACTATTTAAGAAACTACTTTAAAATCTACTTTAAACTTGACTGGTGATCGATGGGTGTCTGGAAAGATGGTTCTGTTTCCCACTTCAATGACCTGTCAATCACCTGATGTCTTCAGTCAGATTTTAGAGATGGCCAGACTCTAGTTGGGAACAATTTCTTCTGTCAAAGAAAGAAAAGAAAGAAAGAAAAATACATAACTTTACCTGAAACAAAAACGTAGCCTACTACTTGCACAGCACAGAAGGCTTAAAGTGATTTTAGTGTCTGTGACACACCTGCTTCTCAGCAGACTGGAGGGTGTCACCGGATCTGAGCTGCCCTTCATACAGTCTGCAGTCTCAGAGCGCTAATTGGGTTGGAGGTTGAACACACAATGCAATCCAAAGGTGTGGAGTCTGACACCTTTTATCTGGCTCTCTGAACGAATCCTCCATCGGCCCGTCTTCACTTCTATCAGCTTCAAAGTCTCCAGCAGTCCCTACATTTGACTGTCATTAGTGCAAACAACATTAGAATGGATTTTCCAGCTGAGGGGGGATTTGTCGCTGAGAGGTTTGATATGAAGAGAGAACCTATTTATAGTTTTCCAAAGCAGTGCCATACATTTTAAACACAGAGAAGTAAGAAGCTTTCGATCTCTTTAAGTGCTGACTGAGGCCGGCCTCATCTTCCACTCTACTCCTTTTTCTTTCTCGGCTCTTTGATCCAGAACCAAGTCTGTTTTCTATACGACAGCTTTACTAGCAGGTCTACATTTAGACCATGTTGATTTATCTTGTATTTTCTTCATGCCACAACAAAATCTCACCAGTTAAATCAATTTTAAGACCCAGAAATCACATTAGCTGTAGACAACAATACAGCTAATATGCATTCATGATGAAATACTGATTCTGAACAGTTTTATTTAAGCAAATTATTCCTCTTTGCTCTTGCTGTTCCGTGTTTCAGCAGGAGAATGGACATATACATGCTTAATGCATCATGCACGCTGTTTCCATCTGAGCCAGTTAAAACAATAGTGTAATATTTGTCATGACCAGAAGTGAATGCATTTATCAGCTTAGCAAATTATTTATAGAAAACAGAAATAATCTGCATTAAATTGTGAAAAAAAATTGTTTTATCGTCAGTATGCTTGTATACTTCATCTACTGTTTTAAATACTATTTATCTTGTAGACATACAAGATTGAAAGTCGTAGCTAGCCAGATGTTGAGACAGCTGCTGCTAGTTGCAGGATGTGGCCCATAGTTAGAATAAACCACGGATGAGTAACTCTGGTCTTTGAAGGCTGTAGTCAAGCAGGTTTCAGATGTTTCCCAGCTCCTACACACCTGATTCAAAACTAAAGTCTCTCCTCCTTAGTTTGCCCAAACATGTTGACCCATTCATCTCATGTACCGCAGCAGGAAACATTGTAAACCTGCGGGACCTTCGAGAACAAACTTTGCCCTTCCCTGGTCTAAACAGCTGATATTCACCTGCAGGACAGGAACCTTAATGTTGATCATCTTTGGTTGTGTTTCATTTGCCTGTCTGACTGAGCAAAAGGAAATATATAGTTCAGATACTTGTGTTTTCATACGTGTGGAAGTGATTGTGTTAAATCAGCATGTGATATCGTCCCATATCGATCAGTGACACATGAATCTAACAGAATCTAAATTCTAGCTGTAGCTGAAATTGTTATCACTGATTCAATGTGATATCATATCATAATAAAACCTGGGATTTGCGTTCCTAGCTAACACCGTAACCTCACAGCAAGACAGTTCCTGATTTGAACCCCGTCTGGAGACCTCCTGTATGGAGTTTGCATGTTCTCTCCTGGTATTTTAGCTTTGTGCCACAGTCTGTAAAAAATAAACACATTAGGTCAATTAGTGTTTCTAAAATTCTCCCTGTGAATGAGTTTGGGTGTGAGTGGTTGTTTGTCTCTGTACTGACCCTGCTGGTCTGGTCTCTCCAGGGTGTACCCTGTCTCTTTCCTGATAGAAGCTGAAAGAGACTCCGTATAGCTCAGTTCGATTCAGCTTTATTTGTATTACGTAATCTCAGGGCACTTTACAGACAAATCAATTTTAGTCAGTTCACTTTGATCCAGTCAGCATTCATGCAAACCAATTCATATGCCTAGTTTATTAACTTCAGCTCCTCTGTGGCTCTAAATTGGAATAAGCTGGTGTAGAAAATAAATGGAACAGAAATTCAGTCTTTAATTGTAAAAAAAAAACTACATAGGCTACATTAATTTTCTAAAGAGATCTAGTGAATTACGACACAATTCAATTCATGTAAAAAGGAAATAATAACCAATTGCTATTCTGTTTTTAGAAGTTGTTCAAATGAAAGCAAGTTCTTCCAAGAATGTATGGAAAATGACAAAATAAAGAAGTGTCATGATGAAAACAATGATCTTATTGTGTATAATAGAGTTTAACTTGTAAGTTGCTCTCAGTTTGAATGGTGTGTATTGTGAATGAATGGTGATGCTGTCCTTTCTTTATATAAATGTTTGCTCGTTTTTTCCCATTGCTAATGGGTAGGCATTACATAAACGATAGCTGCTTACCATGCCCTTTCATTTTTCCACTTGTTTTATTTACTTTTACTACACTGAAAACAGAATAAAGACGAATAAAGATATTGGATGGATAACTTAACATTTAACTCCTGAACTTTGAAAGCTTAGACAAATACAGCAGGCCATGCACATTAAAAAAATTCTTTCTCAAACACTATTTTAACATCCTTTATTTCAGTATTAACTGATTTGTTGCATTAAATTAGTAAATCTTTACTGAATTCATTTCATAGCTGCCATTATATTTGAGACAAATGTAACCTTTTACTATTCATCCTGTTTTTATTTTTTACTTTATATTGTAAAATGTTTCACCAAATTACTAAAATCCGAACAGGACACATAAATGTTCACATGCAGGTCTAATTTTTTTGGTTTTACCTGCTTCACGTTAAATCCTCATCATACATTGGATTCAAACCAATCAGGAGGCGGAGTTATCTGATATGCAAATTAGTCCAATGGTATCAATGACATGCTGTTCAAATATGTCCCTATGAAACCTTTCCTGATGTGTTAATTAGCCAGCATAGCCTTTGATCCAAGATGAGGGTTATCCCTTTTAATCAAGGATTAATTATGACTAAAGAGTTTTGATTAACCAGCCAAGGCTCCATTTTCTGACGAGGGGCCTGAAGAGAAAAGAAACAACAGCTCACTGTGAAGTAGGCTGCATTGTCAGATCATAGTAATGTGAGGTGTAAACAGAAGGCCGAAGGGCTCGAGAACTGCAGGAAACCGAATGGCAAACAGAGCAAACGCTGTTTTCTTCATTCATACCAGCTTTTCCACCACAAATATAAACTGAAGCAGGTTGCTAATTATCCAACATGCTCTATCACTGTGACTTCTGTCAAAACTCACACAAGAGCACACTGAAAATGTTAATGAAGTATTTTATTTAAATGAAATGTTAATGTTGTAATGTGAATCTAATTGTGGTTTATCTTGGATCCAGATATCCCAGAGAGGAGGCTCACTTTTAAGAAAAAACAAAACAAACTGATAAAGCGTTTGATATAAGGCACTCAAAAAGGCCATTAGTAGTATTTAAAATAGATCACTCACAATTCATGGAGATGTCAGTAATCGGTTATTAAAAAAAAGAAAAAGAAAAAGTTTAATTTTCATCTTCATTTGTTGTGGCTGTGCCTATTGCTACACTGAGGACAGACCAGTGTTGCCAAACACCAACAAGAGCAGACGGTGTGAAAGATGAGAATTTCCATTAATGTAAATTTATTTAAAATACCACTAAATTGTCAGGATGTCTGTCTAAAAGGCAAATCTCTAATTTGTTTTGTTCAGTGCTGTTTAACAAATTAAGTTTTTCATAAAGTGTGTTCTCTGATCCTGAACCGAAACTAAACACTAACAAGTATGAATGTAATTAATCTGAAGAGACAAGTCTAAAACACTCGATGTAGGTTTCTTTATGAAAGCTGACCTGGCAAACAATCCTTATTAATCCAAGTCAGAATGCACATTGTAAATAGTTTGACTGAGCAGATCACTGAGTTCATGGGCTGTTTTTTTTTTTTTAAATAGGCAAGCCAAGATTATTTTAATAGCACATTTCAAGGTCCTTTACATTACAGAAAATGTACATTTAAAAGTAACCAAACTTTTTACTAAAATTGAAGAAAAGGAATCTAAAATTAAGGAAGGGCACAAAAATTGAAAACATGGTCTTGTTTAAAATTCAAGCTTAAAAGAAACATTGCGGACTTGGACTTTTTAATCCAAAATAATCTGGATTTGAATAAACTGAGTGTTTCATCTGCGCTGAGGCTTTCTGGGAGTTTATTCCAGACTCCTGACTCTGGGAACTGATAAGAGATCTGAACAAGCTGCAGTTGTTTCAGTAGATCTGTAAAGATGCTGTTAGAATAATAAAGCCGACTAAAGATAAAAGCATGAACCAGCTTTTCCAGGTCCTGCTGAGACATAAGATCCTCTAACCTTAACACATAAGTTGATAGACAGCAGATGGATTCTCTTTTTGTGTTTTTCAAAATTTAGATCTGAGTCCATCACTACACTATGATTAAAAAAAACAAGTATCTCATCATTGTAATTTAACTATCTCATAATTATGAGATACAAGGTTGCTGCTTTTTCATCTGAGTGGGGGGAATGGGCTTCCATACTACACCCTAACCCTGATTGGCGTTTTTTAGTATAGGCATGCAACAATACACAGAATTTACAAACTTTTAATGCCTTTTTTTTAACTTGTATTTTTTCAATTAATTACAATTATTTGCTTAAGTACTTAAGTACAGTTTGTCAATCTAATGTTGTAATCTCCCAAAATGACGGATTTTTTTCATCATCAATGTAATAAAACAATTAATGAGAGAAAATATTCTGTTAACATGACCCCTGCCTCAGTGATGCATGTTGGATCCACTGAGCTTTAGACCGTGTATGCATGAGGAAAAGTTCATAATTTATTTTTTTTTCTGTTCGATACAAACGACACAGTGCTCACGGTTCGGTACACACCCCCTATTGAATGATTCAATACAATATCAAGTATTGTTGCACCCGTAGTTTTTAGGTACATAGAATGAAGCTCAGTCTTTGGAAGTTTCTCTTTGGCTCTGAAGAGAATAATTTCAGTTTCGTTTTTGTTCAACTGAATAAGGTTCGAAAAAAAAGGACAGCAAATTAGCTGCACCTGACGTCTTGGTCCATTAAAGACAGCTAATTTCTTTTTTTTCCCCTATTTGTGCTGCTCCTCATCCTGCTTTGGTTACTATTAAAATGACCCAGTTCCACTTGTGTTTGTAAATCAGAGTTGCTTTAGATAACCAACTGTCCAGTACTGTACACTACCAAAGGAGCTATTTTTTAAAATTTTATCTAACCTTTATTTAACTAGGAAAGCTTAAATAACATCCAACTGAATGGTCAGCACACACCAGCTGAAGGTAAGATTAAAAAAAATAAAACTGTTTCAGTTTTAGCATCTTTCTAATTAAAATTGCATCGCTAAAAATTGTTTGTCACTTATTACGAAAATTCCTTCAACTTCAGTATTGCAGGAATCTGAGTCAAGCTCCAAGTTCTGTTGTGAGAAAAAAACATCTAAATGCATCACCTCGGAGTTGAACTCATAGACTGTAGCATCAGTTATAATTAGTTACTTTAACATAAATCAAAAAAATGCATATACAATGTTTTGTGTTGGATTAGGATTTTTTTTAAAATCAGTTCATAAAAAATGCTGTTTCCATACTCTTGTGGCTCACATCTGTGACCAGTGTGTGGGATTCATGATTTCAGCCAAACTGTAACCATCTTTAAATCATTAGCTCACTTGTTCTCTGTATTACACCAGTGTGCTTTCAGTTGAGATAAAACAGAAAGCACGGAGCAGTGTCTGACCTATATTTCTGCTTTCCTTCTGAAGAAAATGCCTCCTTCCTCATAGTTTGTGCCTAGCAGCCACAGTACGGCGATGTGGAACAGTGGGTTGCCACATATAGACTTCTAAATGTAATGACTTGAAAGTAATGGACTTTTCCCCTTTTTTCAATATCATGTTTCTATTGATTTCAAAGGGAGAGCGGTGGAAATACTCTCTATCACATGTATGTTAGTTGATAAGGTTTCTCCATAAGCTATGAGCTCAATCCCTGTTTAATGGTTCAGTTTTAAAGAGCTCTGCGTGAAACTGTTTATAGCATCTGAAATACAGTAAAGAAGAACATGTCCCCACATTAAAAAGATACATTTTAAGCAGGAATAATGAGTAGCATTGTCTACACTGACATATTTGCAAACTTGGATCAGATTTGACAGTTAAATTAAACGACACAATTTGGAGTGAAGTCATTCAGTGACAACAGAAAATGTATGTATTTATAAGAAAATTTGGGAGATTACACTGAGACATGAGAGTAAAATGGAAGCTTGTGTAGTAAAAATAGGGATGGCATTTTGCTCTATTCAGGACACCAAATATCTCGGATAGCAACAAATGTTTGGCCCATATTTAGTGTTGATTCACAGCAAGGAAAGTTTATTTTTACAGCTCATTTCACGTGCATGACAGTTCACCGTGTCTATTAAAAACATTAGAAATATTACAGCGGGGTGCAGAAAGCATTGAGAAGAATTAAAACAAAAGTGAAACTACACAATAATTAACAACAAAAGAGAAAGAAAGAAAGAGAAAGAAAGAAAGAAAGAAAGAAAGAAAGAAAGAAAGAAAGAAA
>JAVQJG010161538.1:0-25363 GCA_036024015.1 Craterocephalus amniculus
AACCTGTTATTACTATTTGCAATTTTTTTTATCCAATCATCTGTTTTTTCAGAACAGACAGTAATTAAATGAGAATAGATATTTCAGCTGTTATTTTAGGGCAAACCTGCAATAGCCTCATATTTAGTGTACAGATGTGGGAAATTGTCATTCTCATTCTTATCTTTAGCTTCAAAAGTATACTATAAGTTTTTAAGGGTTTTTTTCATGTTTTCTGTTTCTCTGGTACAGACCATAAAGAATCAGCTCAACTATTTACGAGGTCCTACTGTGACTTCAGTTGAAGGAGTCAAATAATACTAAAACTAGCATGGTACCAACTAGTCACGATCAAAATTGTAGAGATAAATATATTCTATTTGCAGGTTCAGATATTTATTGCTCCTGTTGGATTTCTGCACCAGAGATTGTTTGTTGGGAAATTGCCTGTTCAGGTTTTGTGGTATTTTTGTTTAAACATTGATTTTATTGTTTTATCTGGTTCACCATTTAGTGGCCGCTAGTCTTCGTAGGTCCACCAGGTATGTAGTTTTAGCTTCATCAAACCAAACCTTAAAACAAAATACCTTTTGTTTTCTTCAGAGAACACATGTTCAAATTAAGCGAAGACTCCAAAGAGAAAACACACATGCGTGCTCATCCAAAAAGGCTCTTTAATTGGTCTAAGTGATTAATTACAGGGTGAAGGAGCCTGGTAATAGAGATACTAGAATAGCTTTCAATTACCTCATTTAAATTTGATAATTAAACAGTTAGAGAAGATGGGGACAAAGAGGATGGGGGAATATAAAACAGTGGAAAAATGGGAGTGGTGAAAAATCTTCATCTGCCAACAGATAGATAATATAGTAATGGCAAATGATCCAATAAATCAACAAGAGTTTTTGAAATGAAAAACTCAGAATGTGCCAGAGGTGTGTTTAGAAAAAGTGTGAATGTAAATTTCTATCTTATGTAGAATACATGAATATGACACTAACCAACCTCAAATAACACATTCATCTATATTGATATAGTACGTAGAATACAGAATTTATTTGACGTGAGGCCCTGTGTGCTGTGTTGTGCTGTATTGTGGCCTCAACATGAGACCGCGAGAGGATGAAGAGTCCATGGTTTAAGACACCTAGTGCTGGTCAATACTGTCCGAATCTTGCAACCATCTTGAAGATTGTGTTCATGTGGACTGCTTTCACAAGGTAGATGCTTCCTCTCACTTACCTTAAATGAAGATGTGAGGGGTTTGACTCCGAAGCATAGACATTTTGAGTCAATTTAGCTAAAATTCATTAACAGGTATCTCAAAAATGATTATTTCACTCTAAAAAACTCCTACTCTGCTGTGTCTGATATCCAAGTGATTTAACGTTGAATGCCTCATGTCGGAGTTAAACTCTTCACATCTGCATATCAGTTGTGTTCAGATCCTCCTGCTACAGTAGCTGCTTGTTTTTGGTGGCTGTACTTATAGAAACAACCTCTTTTCTCCCCTTTTTTTAAATCTCTCCAGCTGTAAACAGTTCATCTACAGAACTAGACAACACCCAAGACTGAATCCCAACCACTGACAATGCAACAGAAACAACACACACAGCATGAATAACCATGCGCTAATACCACAAACTGTAATAAATCTCAGGGCACATCAAAGTGCCAAAAACAGGAATACTGTTCATGGGAAAGCAGCAAGTGAGTTAAACCAACCAATTCCAGCTTTCTTGAGGATAGATCGGTGAGAGTGCAGTCTTCTTGCACCCTGTTAGTCCTTTGCTTCAAGTTTGAAGACCCCAAATTATAGTTTATACCACACAAAGTCACATTCAAAATTTAACAGACACTTTTAATCATAAATTTACCCTCTTTAATTAAATTTAACCAAAAAAAAAAAACCTCCTTCCACAGTGGATATGTTTAAAAGTCTTGTCATCTGTACCTCCATGGTTTCCTATTAGTAAGGTCTTTTATGGTTTCCAGTTAAACTTCAGATTCCAGACTGGACACTCGACGCCACGGCCGAAGTACGCAGGGGCTTCCCATAGGCTGGCCCCCAACTCCATGCCCTGCCTGGGCCTCTGATCCAGTCTGAGACCCCTGATAGACTCCATAAGCCCCATAAACACTGTCCTGGTATAGCAGGGGCCCCTGGCCCCCACACTGCCCACCACCACAGGCCAACAGCTGGCACACAGGGCTGGAAGCCTGACTGTGGTGCTGGAGGTCCAGTGGGCCGTGGTAGAGAGGAAGTCCAGGGTATGAGTTCAGGTAGTGTGCGTACTGTCGGCTGAGCAAGCTGGTGGCCCTCCGCATCACCCCCCGCCCTATCCCAGTTCCATATCGCACCGCTTCTCCATATGTAGGCAGGTGGGTGGAGTGGGAGTAGCGCAGCCTCTGGCCCTTACGCCCATTAGGCTTTCTCTGGTCCTCCCTAATGTGGAGATAGGCCTGGCTCCTTGGGAGGCACAGGTTGTTTCGAAGATGGACGGGGTTGTAAGTCTTGGCAGATGTAGCTGGAGTGAGGATGCATGGGAACAGGTCTGGCAGGGTTGAAGGTGATTGGCTGGACAGAGAAGACTGGGATTCATCAACCTGACGAACTTGCTCCGTACCCCAAGTGGCTTTGAGGAAAGAAGGGCGGCGGTGCCTGCGCCTCCCTCTCAGCGCAAGGTCCTCTGGGGGCCAAGAGCCGTAGTTCTCTACCTGAGGACAAATCCCTTCTCCTGAGTAAATGTTGTCAGCAGGTGGGGGGGGGGTGTGGTTGTCTTGGAGGTGGTTGGCTTTGAGCTCGCTCAGACTGACGGGACTTTTGTCGCTCTTTATCGGCTCCCCGTGTTTTCTCCTCTCTACATCCCCGTCCTCACATTGGAAACTCTTGGACCTCCTTTTCCGTTGAGCGAAACCCATCTGGACATGCTGGTTTTGGGGTGAGGAGACGGGATGAGAGGCATATATGTCAGGAAGTTGGAGATCGGTGTATGGGATGAAAGGTGAATGAGAATGGGAATCTATGTAGATCCTCCCGGTGGTCTGGTAGTGGTGTGGGTGCTGATGAGGGAGCGGCTCTCCCACCGCCAAGTGGGGGCTGCTCAGGCTGGATACGGGGAGCGGTCTGTCGTACAGACATGATGTAGAACGAGTTGGAAGTGTGTAGCGTAGCGGAGTCGGCCTGGTTACACCCCTCTGTTGTTTCAGAGTGGTGACACCAGTTAGAGGCGGAGTGAGGGAGCGCTGAGGAAGAGCACAATGATTTTCCATAATGTAAGCGAAGCCTCCCCGCACGGCCTCTGTGGTGACTTGTGGGACTCGAACTGGCAAGCTGCCACCATGGCGGCTTAACTGCTCTATGGTCTTGGTGGCGTTGTCCAGGGAGCTCTCAACATTAGCTGTGGAGACCAGGTCCTTGGCAGTGCGGAGCATCTTAAGCATGTTTGCTTGAGCGTAACTGGAGGTAAGATCAGGTTTGGCCATACCTGATGAGCGTTCAGGATCCTCCACTCCTTTAAAGCAACTATAAATACCCTGATGGATTGAAAAAGACATGGAAAAATCAATGAGACGAAGAAAGAGAAGAAGAAAAATGTAAACATTTTTAATTAACCTTTGATTAGCCAAAAGGTCTGACAATTGGCCAGTTATTATGTGAAGCAACTTCAATCCATCTCAGAGTAATGACCTGCCCCTCTACTGGTAAAATCCCCCACTGGCAGCAAAGTAAAAACTTGATTTCATTAATGTCCAGTTTCATCACTGAGGCAAGTCTTCCACACATATTCATTACGAAATCTCCTGGGACTAAAAAAAAAACATTTAAGCTGAGAGGATTGCCCTTATAGACACAACACAGAAGCCAAATGTCCCTTTTTAAAACACACTGTCTCCAACTGCATGGACAAAAAGTCAAATCCCATGACTTCTCTCTGCTTACGATTGGCTGAGAGATCCTGAAAGAGCCAAATTTAATTTGGTCCTTGGGGCCGCCCCATAAGGATTAATGATCAGATAGTCATTTAGCCGTTAATCTGATAAAACCCAGATCTAGGCACAATGGTATAATTACAAAGTAGAAGAGGCTGGAGTTCAGAGACATTTCACTGGCTGCAACTTGAGCCAGTACTGTCTGCCTCCATAACCACATTACCAAACAAACTAATTTTGTTATTGCAATTAGCCTAAATTTCCACCCAAAGTTAACTGATTGAACAGCAGAAGTGGAGCTTCTTTTCAGTTTCTATCTTTACTCTTCCATTCTTTATAGGTACACTGTGTATTTTACTTACTATTAAAAACAAAGTCCTCCAATGAAACCATGTAATCAGATGCAAATACTCTCCACACATGAGAGCCACTTCATGTAAAACAGCAACATTAAACAGAAAAAAGCCAAAAAGCACTTAGAAACAAAATTATCAACCACCCAGGCATTCAATCTCTCAACCAAGCTGTTACACAACCGATCCAATTACAGTGCTAAACAGTGTAATAACTTAATAAGTGTCAGTTATCTCACTTCACTTATATCAAAGCAACGGGGGATGAATAAACAACTCTGCTGTTTCACTAAAGCAAGACGGTTAACAGAGAAATGAGCTAATCTCACCCTACTGATGGCCAACAGGAAGTCCAGTTTGTCAGACTTGTGCAGGGAGTGTCGGAGCTTCCAGTACAGCAGGTGTTCCCAGGCAAAGACCAGCAGGCTGAGGCCCATAGCCACCAGAAGCATGTAGAAGACGCCTGCCATGTTGTCTATGTCCAACTTGCTGCTCATTACTTCATTCTTCTCGTTCTGGCAGATGCCTGATAACCAGACTGTCTCCAAGCGCTCAGTGTCTCCTAATAAAAAAATAATATACAGTATATTTAAAAACTTCTAATTACTGTCAGATTAAGAATTAGAGGAGCTGGATGTATGTTGCATATTTGCTGTCCGAGTCTCCAGAACTGTGACTCCAATTGCAGGCTATCTTGAGGTCTATGATCTGAATAGTCCTCCTCAACTTTGGACTATTTTTATCTAACATAAATACAGTAGCTATTCTGGGAACAACATGTTGGCAGTTGGGAGCAACGTTTTACTATTTTAACCAACCTTTGATTAGACGAGTAAAAAGTTATGAAGATTTAATTTATTTTCCATATTGAAAACTATTGCAGGCCATCCATGCTACTTTGTGCTGAGTCATTCAACCAATCAGACTCTGTTGCTCCTATAATCTGGGATTTAAAATGTGAAACAGTTTCAGATTTAATAAGGGAAACATATGTTTGTATAGATACAAGTTTTCATAGGGACCCAGATACTTTTGCTGACTTTTTACAGCACACATCACACGTGTACAAATCATCAGAGCCACAGTATGTTTTCTACAACAGCATATAATTACAGGTTTTTGTGGGGTTTTTCTTTTCACTTATTTATGTGTCAGGTGCCCTTTTTCAATTTCAAACATGCAAGTTTGACTACTAAGCAAGTAAAGCCATTATGTTTTATGTTTGATTTAATTAAAAACCTTTTATTTAAGAGGAAAGGCTCTGAGGAAACACAAAACAACCTTCAAAATATTAAGAAGGTGCAAATATATTCTGATGAGATTTTCTTTCTAAATCAAAGGTCTAGTCCTTTAAGCCTTTCCTTTAAATGGTTCAACTAATTTTTTCTTACCAGGAGTTTTGTTTATTGGTCGTAACTGGATTCAGGTACAGGTTCTGAGCTAGCTAAGCCAATAATAAATCAGGATGTAAAATCAGTTTATTTAAAATGCTCACATGTGGGTAGAACAATCGTGCCTTTTTCTCTAAATAAGTAATTTGTAATTCTGTGCACAGTATGGGCATTGATTGCAAATCATATGACATAGAAATCCCATCTTCAGCATAAACAGCACTTAAAGGTGCATAAATTCAAGAGCACAGTGTAACAGTTTTTTCAAGGCTTTTGATCTTTTTTTCCCCAGAAACACAAATTATGTTAAACCACAAACTTCCCAAAGTGCATTGACTTCTTACAACACGTGGCATGTTTTCTCTTATTTATTTATTTGTTTCAAATTGCATAACTATGATAAACAGATGAGCCTGTCCACCATGATGGGATAACATCTACAGTAGACAATGAATATAGTCAGTTTGAGTGCTAGATGGGAGAAGTCCAGCTTTATTTGGCTAGCCCAAACTAACCCTGAGCAGATCTATTACCATTAAGCAACTGAAACAAAGGGAACTCGTGCCTCCAGATCATCAGCCGCCAGTTTACTTGATTTTTAATCCAGTCCTACTGATTAATCTGCTCCATGTGCTCAGATTTGACTTTGCCAGTCAAGAACATTTCACTGTTCAAGACGAAAAGAACTCCTTTGAATCTTCAACTGGCTCCGGTCTTAGAATTGGACAGTTTGTGTATAAAAACTACATCCCTTCAAAAATGTCTATTACAGCCCTAAAATTAAAAAGAAAAATGAAAACTAATCTCAGCTCTAATCATTCTTTAAAAAAGACAAAATTTCCAAAAGATAAACATATGATAAATTTGTGTGTGAGAATAAAACAAAACATTGGGAACATTTGTATTTGACACCACAGCCATAAAAACAATACTCATGTTTGAGAGCATTTTTACCAAATATGTATTTATGGTTCAAATGTCAAATATATAGCAACTGAAATTGGATAATAAACGTCAAAACTGAAAGGGAGACACTTTTGGTGGCCTACAAGCATTTTGTAGATGCTTTTCCCAAGTATAGAGAAGTCCTTTACGATGTTTTTTAGAAAGAACTGACTGAAAGATGTTTAAAGAAAACAAAAAATAAGGAATTTTAAAGCTTTGAGCCAAAATACAAAAAACCCCTGTCACTATTTTCTTAGTTTAGTTCGATGTTTCATTGTCTTTGTTCTGGTGAAAATGCATTTCACCATATCAAGCACTGTTTGTGCCCAGATCTATTCAACACATCTCCATTAAGTAGCATTTCCAAATAAGTTACTCTATCAGATCCCCAAACAGGTGGCCTAAATCTGATCTGAACTCTCCTCAACGTTCTTCAGGGAGCATGGTCTGCTGTATGTTCTCCAAACACTCTGAGGTCTCAATTATCATCAAATAAATAGTCATGGAGTGTATGTGTGGGGCACTATAAGCTCTCCGAGGGGAGAGGATATTAACTGCACACCAGCAGACATCGTAGCAGGTCTGTGTGTGTGAAGGAGGCGATCACATCCCAAATACTCCCTGTTGTTCTGCAGGATATTAACTCTTCCCAGTAAGCCCACTTCCCTGCTCACGCAGCGCACATTGATCTGGACAGACGCCCGTTCCTTGTTGTACTTACACTGTAGCAGCAGGACAGAAATAAACTCAAAGATTAGGAAAATGTAAGAATGTTTGGGGTGAGTTGTTTTTAATAAATATATATATATATAAAGTGTGATTAAAAATTTAAGACTTTACTTCTATTCCTGAAGCAAATGTACCAGATTTAAAATTTTGACACTGTTATTTCCTTATAAAGTTCATTTTAAATTCAGTCTTTGTAGCATGAGTGCCTTCATGAGAATTTTTTAGTCTTTAACATAAAAACTTCTCTTTTATCTCTGGGACATAACAGCAAACCATCATCACCACTAACATCTTCAAAACGTTTATTCAGTTGATATTTGCTCTCTTTGACGTCCATACTTAACTTTTTCATGCAAAAATTATTAAGAAACAGTGCCACATGTATTTTTGCATGCAGTAATTTACTTCCAGAGATGTATACAGTAATACTTTGTTATTTTTAGTCATATTTTTCTTTTTATTTTTTTATGTATTTTGAGAGTTTAGTCAAAAGTATTAATTAAATATGCTTTCCATATTTCTATTATATGGATATTCTATAAAAATATGGCTGTGTTGTTTTTCTGTTTATCACCAAAGAAGGTTTGGTAATTACAATGTTTGAATGTACATCCATAAATATTCATTCTACAGTAAGTGACCGTATATTGCATGACTCACTGATCTCCCCTGAAGTGGCAAAATTATACATTTTTCATCCACACCCATTATTATACTAGAAAAAATCTGTCAAATAGGTGTCCAAGAAAAAGTCTGTCAAGTGTCCACTGTAGTGGACGCTATGCATGAATGGGTTAAATCAGCAGTTCAAAAAGGGGGGTAACCACTTTCAAATGGGTTGTGGTAAACTTTTAACTTCCTGTCTCAACCTTTTCATTGCACTTGTACGGCTTAGATCTGTGCTCACCGTCTCCAAGGAACTGCAGCAACGCCAGGTCTATAGGTCGTTTCCAGCGCGAGTCTTTCTCCAGAGCGATGCCATATCCTGTGGTTGCAAACACTTTCCCGCTGCCAATGGTCACCAGTTTGCAGCCTTCATCCTTTCCCGCCATGTAGTTCAAAACAGCAGCATCATAAATGAAGGCATCAAGCTTCCTGCACATAAGCAAATTGTTTCGGTTAGAACCCAAAGGTTATCTATCACCTGTTGTAAAAATATCTACGTGTAAGATCCAAATCTCTTTATCTATGGTTTTGCTTGTTTGAGGCCACTGAATGTTGCATATATCAAACTGCTGCTGAAAATCTTTCGAAGCAAATTAGTTTTTAGACTTTTTTACCTTCCAGCTGCCATGCTTTCATTTCATTTCCGGGACAATCAGCTTACTTGAAACTTGCCTGACACCAGCAATCCATCACACTGATCCTAGTCAGCTCTTAAGAAATGGTTCATGTGTAAAGACTCCATTCAAAAGTGCCGCATCCAGATGTAACTGACCAAAGAGCTTTTAAAGAGAGATCTGTGCTACGAGATGAGGAGCAGGAGTCTATAGCTGGGAGCTCCAAACCTGATGGATGATGTGGACTAAAAGAAAGTTTTCCAGTAACACTTTACAATACTGGAAACACTCACTGGAAAAGAGGTAAGATACTCATAATTAAAGAATCATTAATTAACCATTATTTAATGATTAATTAGCAATTAGACCGTGATTATGTTCCCAGTCATTCCCTGACTAACTGACCATTAAGTGATCGTTGAGTAATTGTTCGATAATTCATCTGATTTACATTACTGTCAAGTAGCTGACACTTTTATCCAAAGCGACTTTCAATTGAGTTTTACCATCACTGGAGGCAATGACAGTAAGGCGTCTTGCCAAAGGGCACAACAGGAGGGATTCGAACCAACCTTTGAATCACCCCTCACATTGAACGACCCGTCCTGCCACCAGAACCACCTGCCCCATCACACGGATGCAGAGCTTAGTAAATGATTAATGAATCATCGTCCCTGATCTGTTCCTTATTAGTAACTAAGCAAATTTTTTGGTCCGTATTGCAAAGTGTTAACACATTATTTAGACATGCAGTTTGTAAACGAGAACGCTGCTTGAACTACGTGAAGTCTAAGCCTGGTCTCTCAGATGTTTGACAGCACTTTCTTATACAAATGAAGCAGCACTAAATGTGACTTTACATCTCAAAGTACACCCATCACACTGGCCTGACTTAAAAATAGGCATGTGGCACAAAGAGCATCAAACCTCTGCTGTGTCACCCTAATTACGAGCATCACTACTTTGTCATGTCTTCACTAGCGTCACAGTTAAAACATAACTTTAACTGTGCTTTACAGTTCAAATGTGAGCACATGTGTACCCAGTTTTGAGGCTCTGCAGGGCTTCCTCCACCCCCTTCTGGTTGTATTTCGTCATGTGTGTGTGCATGTCAGGGTAGTTGCTGCGGATGTTCCTCTCTGTGCTCCCATTTGGGACCGTCCCGAAGCGAAAAGGAGGGTAGTGCTCCTGTGGTTTCTGAAACTGTAGAGAGAGACGGTGCAAAGACAGTCAGAGGAAAGGAAAGGAAAGGAAAGGAAAGGGAGGATTGGAAAATAAAGGGTAGGTTGACAATGGATGGAGGTGAGAAGAGGCTTGTAAAGATGAGTAAATTGAGAAAGAAATGTAAGGATAGAATAGAAAGAGACTGAAAAGAGGGAGAGAAGACGGTGGGAAAACAAAAAAATAGAAAAAGAAGAAAGTGAAGATATCAAATAAAGATACAAAAAAAGCAGGGGGTTTGTGGTGAGTTTTAGGGGAAAAAAGAGAAAGTGGGAACAGAGGAAGGAAGATGAGAAAAGTAAAGGATAAACGGAAAGTAATTAAATAAAAGAGGGAAAACAAAGATATATGGGGAAAAGCAAAACCAGAAAAGAGAATATAAGCAGCAAGAATGTAGAAGTCAAAGAGGAAAACGAGGAAAAAGAAATGTGCTGAAAGGGAAAAAAAGGTATGATGGAAGAGAGGGAGCAAAAACAAAGAGAACAAAAAAGAAAAGAAAGTGAAAAAAGAAGACAATGAGGGACCAGAATGAGCAAATGAAAGTACTAAAAGAGGAAGTGGGACAACACCATTAAATTTCATTTCATTTGGACCCAAAATATAATTTAATCAGCAGCTGAAGCCAAAGCTGGGTAAACGGACTGCTGACCACTCATTTACCTCAATTAGATCACATCTGACATCAGTCAACATGCATTTAAATTACTCCTTTCTACACAGATGATCCTAATCCAGTTCAATCTGGGCCTGAAATTCACATTTCACGATGCATGGCAGAGTGAAGCAGAAATACATCCGTTAGTGCTCAATTAGACCATAAAGGGAGACGACCTATTCATCTCTTTTACAGCACTGACCTTTTTCAGCTGAGTGCAAATGAATGGGCCAATCAACAAGCGAGTGGGTACAGAAGAGTGTCGGAGACTAAAAATCACAGGATGGGTTCATATTTTTTCTTACATCTTAATGTAACAGTCACATGCTCACAGCCCATCATTATTAAACTTCCACACAGATCAGCTGCTTGGAAATCATTTTAACTTAAGAGATGGGAAATCAATTTTAATCTGAAGATTTTGGCTGTCTGAGCTGGATGAGTAAGGAGTGTTTATTCTAAAAGTACAGGGCTAAATGCTGTCCTGGGGAAAAAAAAGATCTTGTAAAGCTCCTCTGAGGTTCAATTTCTGAACACATTTAAGTGATAGAGAGAGCATGCGTGTGTTGTTTTCCTCTGTGGCTTTATTTGTTTTCTATGGGTTTTTTCCACTATTTGGCATTTTGCGCTCTTGTTCAAACAGTGTGAAAGAGATGAGACATGGAGACAGCACAGGGGGAATATTGATGGACAAAATACTGACAAGACAAGTTAAGACTCAGACACCAACTGTATTGACAGATGGAAGTAATTGATTAGTCATTCATACTGCCGGGCTGCCCGCTGATAGGAAAAGGACAGAGACATTCAAAAGAAAATCCTTTAGCTGGATTTCATCACAGGCTTTCTGCTGGTCTTTTGGCTCTCTATTGTCTATGGTTTATTAATCAATGCAATGTGAAGAGAAAGGAGAAGATTATGCAGCATGAGCTGTATTTAAGTGAAAAGATGTGATGGATTCCATATCTAGCAGCTCCACAAAACCCGGCATGCTTGTGTTTTGGTTCTGTGAACTTTTAAGAACTGTCACATTTCATAATCACTATTGAACTCTTGTTTATTCAGTCTCTTACCTTCTTGTCAGAGAGGCCAGACACAGTGTCAATGTACTGCTCCTGTATCATGAAAGCAGCCAGATTGGCAGTGTAGGAAGCCAGGAAGATGACAGCGAAAAAGGCCCAGACCAGAACCATGATTTTACTGGTAGTTCCTTTCGGGTTTTCAATGGGGACAGAGTTGTTGAAGACGATGCCCCACAGCAGCCACACTGACTTCCCAATTGTGAATGTTGGACCACCAGGAGCTGAGGAAAGAGAGAGATTCAAAGTTTGTGTTGCATTATCTTCATTTTAATGCTAGAGCATCAACAAGGTGGAGTGCAGGAGTGTTCAGCCATAGCATCTGCAAACCTAAACCGTCACACAATGAAGCCGTACTCTCACCTGCTCCTCCTAAGTGAACTTAACACCAAGTCTTTCCTCGGCTTGAAAAATCCGTCCAAATGCATTCAAGTCTGCAGCTGGAAAAAGTAATAACTTCCTGGATATTTTTCGGTTGCCTCACAACTGACGTTGACCCTGGATGTGAGTAATTCTTTCTCTGTGGCCTTGCACCCTGCCCCTGTGGAGCTGAAGCCCGAACATCCATCCAGTTTAAGTTTGCATGGGGAACGGGAGCCCATTCCAGCTGCCAACTTAGAAGTGGATGGGTCCGGCTACCCATCACCTACAGAGCCAGCACTTACCCACAATAACTTCCACAGTCAGTTCATGCAGGTTTACTTTAACAGCTTAAGGAAGAGATAATAGTTTGGGTCAAATTTAACAACTTGCATATGAGGTAACATTCACTGTCATACCTACAAAAAAAACCAAAAGAAAAAACATGCCAATGTTTGTCTAACAATTGCTCGAGCTCTTTTAATGCATGATACAGTATTACAATATGTCAAAATTAAGGCTGAAAATTTAACAACATCAAACAGATAGCACGCTTCTGAGTCTGGTAGCCGTCCCCTCCTCTGCTCTGATCTCCTGGCATGGCTTATTTTCCATAACTCAGCCACTATCTGAGCACCCAGTGCATGATTTGCCACTGCAGACGGACCCCGACAACGTGCAGCTGTAAAGCAGTTAAGTCAGAGACTGATGAAAAAGATCCACTCTGTGCATCAATCTGACGTCCTGCTGACGTCAGGGACTCTTGACCAAGCAATATGTGACGAGCTAGGAACGAGAATCTGTTGCTTCTGTGAGAATAGTCTGACTCAGAGTGTCATTTACCAGGGAAAACCAGCTAAATGGCCTAATTTCAAAGCTTTCTTCCCTACTTCACCTCTTTGTGTTTACTTTTTGAAAGTCAACTTTGCAACAGAAAAGGTTTTTCTCAAATCAAACGTACACGTCACATCCCGAGGATAAGTTCAGACGAATGGCAACTTGGTTCCTAGGTTCAGGAGCAGCTTTTGTTTTTAACAATTATCTCCCGTTGTTTTAGAGTTTGGGTTTCAGCACACTGAATTCAAGCGAAGAACCAAAGTACAAATACTCCTTGAAAGCAGTTTTAACTCAGTGAATTAACCACGAGCCAACAGATTTCTGTCCTGTATATTTTGACTGTCAAAGTGATAACATTGGACAACCCGAATTCCAGAAATGTTGAGACGCTCTGTAAACCCAGACAAAATGAAAACTATATGATCTTCAAATTACTTGGGCCAATATTTTATTTCCAGCAGAGCGTACATGTACATAACAGAACAGATGTCTGAACTCAGAAACTGTACAGTTTTATGCAGAAAAAGAGCTCATGTCAAATGTGATGCTTGTTACAGGTCTCAAAGGAGTTGCACATTGGCAACAAATGCATGAAAAAGCAAGAAAGCCCAAAAATAATTCAGCTGGGAAAACACATAACAAGTAATTAAGTTCTCTGCTTTACCAGAAGTAAATGCGTAAGTACATACAGCATGAGCAGCAAGTTGTGGAAGGAACAGAATTTTGAAAAGTTTATAAAGGTTTTGGAGGAACATCTGCTTTTGTCTGTTTCCAGGAAGGACACACTGCAGCTTTTATAACAGCATAGCTTCACAGGAGAAGAGTCCGGCTGCTGAACTGGACTGATCTTTCCCTTTTAGAGAATATTTGGTGCATCATTAAACAAAAGACATGTCAGAGACAAGCATAAACTCTTAAAGCTGGAAGTTTAAATCAGACAAGAATGGGACCAAACTCATTTCAATTCCCACAATTCTAAAAAAACATGTCTGCTATGTTCTGTTATGAATAAAATATTGGCTTATGGTTTTTCAGTTTTCATTTGTTCAGGCTTAAAGAGCATCTGAACTTTTCTGCGTTTGTCTTCAGGTGGGCTGCAGTCCATCCCACCACATGCCCTTGTGCAAACTTGCAAACAGCAGAACATTTTCACTGCATCAGCCCGTTTCCATCGCGCTCTTCCATCATTGCTCATGTGCAGCAACGGAGGGCGCCACCGCCATCAATCACACTTCGATTAGTGCAGCCACCAATGCTAATTAAAACAGGGAAATGACCTTTCGGACCTGTATACTGGCACACTCTGTCAGTGCTGCATTCTGGGATTGATTAGCCTTCTCTGCAAACTCTTGTTGAGGAACTTGAGCGATTACAGGACATGCAGGATGGACTGGATTTAGGCAGGGGTACCGTGAAATACTCAGCATGTTGCGCATTGAGTAGCTTCAGGGTACTGGAAGAATATTTTTAGACTATTAAGAAAAATACAAAACACCAAATTTAATCTATTTAGCCAGTTTTATGGATATACGTGTAATGGCCAGGCAGGTTTTTTTCCCTCTCGTGTCATACTGCTGAAGAAATGAATCACTTCTCAATCATTCCTCACAGTTTGACATGGAAATGAAAGAAATCAGAATGAAACTCACCTTTCGCGCTGACCAGACTGCGGTTGTAACCGACTGGGCTGAAATATTCGAACACGAACACCGTCACAGCCACAACCGTCAGACACATGACAAACATCATGACCCAAACCGCCGGGCTGTAGGGCTCTGGATGAGGAGGAGACCAGAATATACAAACATGAATTTATTCTCCTTTTTTTACTTAGACTTCCTACTTGTAAACAGACGGTAGTGGGGGGGTTTGCCATATGTAGTAGGAGGATAGCAGGAGGGAAAATAAAGACCTATAAGATGTAAAAATGAAAGTGGGCAAATACTCCGTTGAGGATCTTCTGCTGAATATTGTTGTTTCGGCTTTTGGAAAAGGGATTTAGGTATCTGTGTGGTGTGCAAGGGGATTTAGTTGTCGGCCACAGTTGTTGTTGGGATAAAAGCTTAATGGGAAGTTTCCTGAAGCATCTGCAGAGACGAAACTCGTGTAAGTAGGCCATGCTGGAAGAAAGTGGTGAGAAAGAAGGCGGCAGCAACATGGCGGCTCTCTCTGAGATAACAGATGCTGTGACAGTTCAAACCGACAGGAAAAGTCCAAATGAACATGGAAGAATTGTTGCGTACCGAGAAAGGCAGACGGGGAAACCGTTCCATTGCTGC
The DNA here is from genome assembly GCA_036024015.1 of Craterocephalus amniculus. Classification (NCBI taxonomy): domain Eukaryota; kingdom Metazoa; phylum Chordata; class Actinopteri; order Atheriniformes; family Atherinidae; genus Craterocephalus; species Craterocephalus amniculus. Next base: position 15,042 of record JAVQJG010161538.1, read on the forward strand.
GTGCTACCATGACGCTGATGCCTGTTTCAACAAACGGGACAGAGAAGTCGATGATTTCAGAGCGCTCCTCGTTGATGGTGAGAGAACCGATGGCCATGTCAGCTCGTCTGTACACAACCTGAGAAAACACATTACAGTCAGCCGATAGAGACGTACTCCAGCTCGCGACTTTACTCTAACAGTACCTTAACTGCTTTATTTTAACAAAATATTTTTTTTATAATTTTTACCCAACAGAAAGGAAATTCATTATTTCATGAGCAATCCTTTTGAACCTGAGAGCACTTAACAAAATGCTAAGATACTGGATGTCTGCAGGGGAAAAGTATTTGTCTCATCATTTGACGATACAGGATAGGGGAATAATGCATCTAAAGATTTATCATCCAAGGTAGCTTTATGAATGTTGTACACAAACACAATTATACAGCTGCAGCAGAGAGCCTCAGGCACAGAAACACGAGCAGGAGGGCGCTTCTGAAGAACACCTGTTCAGGGTGTCTCATTTTCAGCTGCAGCTGTGTTCGAGAGGGTTCAGCTTGTAGCGAAACTGTGTTCATGTGTTTACAACTGACTTTACACCACTTACCTACATAAAAACTCATAAGAGGCATATCTTGACATGCAGTGTTTCCCTCTTGGGAAGTGTGGCATGAAACGTCAGCATGTGAAAACTGAATGTGTCAAAATTCTGTTGAATTTCTTCTCTTGCATTTAAAATCAATTAATTATGGACATTGTGTTTTGTTTGCTTTTTGAAGACTTATTTTCTTAAAAAAAATTTAATTTCACAGGATTATTTTTGGTTCAAACATTAGGCGGGAAAACCATTAAAACTAAAGAATTATTATTTTAAATATTATTATTTTAAATGGTGTTTATAGAATACATGGTCAACATTCAGTTCTGCTTTGGGGTAACAGCCAACATTTTACATGAAAACATTGCATCTAATACAACTGGGTCAGTCCATAACTGGAAGCTACACTAAATCTGTGAATGAACACATTAAAAGTCTCCTTTCTTACAATAGTGTGCATAAACAGTCCTCACCTCCCCGATCATCCCGTTCCAAATCCCATGGACCAGCTTGCCATGTTTCCCGTTGGTCACCAGATAAAGGTCAAAGGAGAACTTGATGGTTCGGGACAGCTTCTTGAGGATGTCTATGCAGAAACCCTTGCAGCATAATTTGGTGTAGGACTCTGAGACGTTGATAATGCTGTGGAAGGGTAAGAGGGTAAAAAAAAAGTCAAAGAAAACAAAGTATTTCATGGTGAAACCTGATCTACTCACAAACCCTCTCAGGTAGCTTGAAACATTACTATGTTTATCTTCAGGGACAAAAACTGCTGTTTTCCTTTTGTTTCATGGAGCGGGAGTTAAATACTCGCAGGCTGTCATGCTGACAGCAACCATCGTCTGCAGCAGCAAACCGAAGGGCAGCCACTCACTGGTTCATTAGCTAAAATCAATGTTGGTTAACAAGTCGACTTTCAGAGAGAGGGAGGAGATGCCGGAACATCGCAAACATGAACAGATACACTTTCACACAGAGCGACGGAGACCGCAGGGGATGGCGGGGTGACTCTTATGGCCTCTAATCAAAGCCCATTAAGGTGGAAAGCATTTGTGGGATGCACTCACTTCCTCTATGTGGCCTTGCTACTTAATGGGGTGTAGAAGAAGAATAACAGGAGGGCGAAAAGTGTTGGAAGAAAAGAAAAAGGTGACTTTTTTTCAATTTGCTTTTATATTTAAGTCTATGCTACATCCACCTGCCACAACCTGATTCTACAATAGCTGAGTCATGGTGTGAGTGTGTAATTTGATGTCAGTGAGTCAGCATAATCACTGAAGAAGGATAAAGAGCAAGTCAGCGGACTGCATGGGAAAAAGTTGGGGTTAATAAAAATTCTAGTTGATTGCTTTCAAAATTGTAAGCATTAATGGTATTAAGAGAAAAGTGACGTTTATTTGAAGGACTTGCTTCTTTCATGGGAATCTAACTGATAAACGCGGTGTTAATTAATTGCTGCAGGAGCTGACCACCTGTCGTCATCATGCACACCAGAAATCCTACCAGCGCACACACAGGCGCGCTCAAACTGGGACGTCTGTCTTCGCCTCACACACACAAACACATGTTCACATGTTCACACATTCACAGCATTTGTGTTGCAGTGTGTGTGTGTGTGTGTGCGTGTGTGTGTGTGTGTGTGTGTGTGTGTGTGTGTGTGTGTGATGTCCACAAAATGCCCAGAAACTAGTGCAGCGTGGAGGAAAGCATGAGGCAGCTGGACCAGAAAGCGGGAGGGAAAGGTAAATTCTCCGATGAACGCCTGGCAGGAAGCACACGGCGAACGGGCAGACAGGTCGTGACGGGGCAGAGACGTCCATTCAGAGTAAAAAAAAAAAGTCAGAGGACAAGAAGGAGACGTGGCGTCGGTGCATGTGTGAAATTCATACTGTGACCCTGTTGGAATGAGGCTTAATGCCTTGCAGTCATCCATTCCCACCATACACGTTACACTAACCTGTTTGTGCTGAGCAAATTTACTTTATCAAGTAGAGCTTCATACTGTTTGTATAAAGTCCTTCTTAAAAAAATTTGATATTTACTCTAAATTTTCATGTGACTGCTGGACAATCACACAGTCAGAGTGGCCAAGACCTAATTTGGAAATAATGTGAGGATATTCAGATATTCTTTACAGAGATGAGGAACTGCTTAATGTCAGAGTGAACAGAGTTACAGGAGCCAGTGGAGCAGAGTCAAGTATCAGTATGGATCACGGTGTTAGTTTATGAGATCAGACTCCAATCATTTCACTGGTTTTAGGTGTCTGGTTTTTTTCCATCACAGTTTTTGGCACCTGCCTGCAGGGATTTGCTCCCACTTTAGTCAGTTCCAGTAGTGATGCTGGCTTGCTGTCCACAACAAAGAGCAATCCATAATGCTTGAGTAGTGAGGGCTTGGCTTTGCAAGCAAGTCCATGTAATCAAACTCAGAAAATCGTTTATTTATGGATTACACTTTGAATGCCACACTGTTTTAATAAAATTTAGTTACTACAAACCAGATGCATGATGACGCCTTACCAGAACCATCACTGTAAGATCCATGCCATAGGATGAAAAAACAAACAATAAACAGCTGAGCTGGACCTCCAAAGTGGATTTACATCAGATTAATGTCAATTTTACAACAATAACAAATGCAAGTATGTAGAATGTGTTTTGATGTGAAGGGTGGAAGTGAAGGAACAGGAAATCAATTCATTTTCCATCTAATATTGGTTCTTTTTCTTGTTTTTCCATATTTACTAGTTTTTTTTTCCTTTACCTTAGCCATAGTCCCAAGTGCAAATAATAATATGAGCAAACAAGATGGTTTTAAAACCAAAAATCCACTCATCAGTAGCCCAAATGAATTAATCCTTTGTCAAAGATCCAATAAAATCCAGACAAAGTGTTTCAGAACCACTTTTCTTTAGCTTCTAGTCAGTACACGCTGTGCAGCACTGCCTTGTATAAGAAACTGGATTATAGCGTAGAATTTCTGCTTTTAATCAATGCCGAGAGGTGGGCACAGCCCTCTGGCAAAAAGAAGCCATCATCTGTCCAAAGAAACGTTTTTTAATGAGCAAGACAAAAACTTTAATCACGCTAAACATCTGCTCTACGGTGAAGCCTCTCGGACCACACCACAAGATTGTGGGACTGAAATAGCAGCAGTCCTCACTCTGCCCCTCTTCCCTGCTTCCTGTCTGTTGGTTCAGGTCCAAATGGGACATGCCAGCCAGAGAGCAATGTGAAAAAGAAGCAGAAAGAGGCTACGATGGGATAACATTGTTCCATGCTTTGACAGATGTCCCTGTGTTGGGCAGATAAATCTTCTTTACTGGCAATCAATGTGCCATTGAGCCCAAGAACAGCCGCTACATATCTCTTTCTATAATTAATGTGCCAGACATGGTGAGCTCTGCAATCTGCATAATGGATATACCTACATACACACATGTGGAGTCAATACAGTTGACTGGAACAGGCATTTATAGGCTAAAATGGTTGTTTGTGGTGATCAGGTGATTAAAATGTTGTAGGCTTACATAACCAAAACAATTTCAGTTTTTACTATTATGACAATTACATATATTTTTGTATTTTTTATGGCTGAAAAATAAATAATCAGCTTTGCTTATTATTATGAATGGAAACAAGAGAAGAGGTCTATACGGGTTAAAGATAAAATGCATGAGTCATTTTTTTTTCTTCTAGGTTGAAGACCGAAGCACTCTGTGAAATTTTGTGTGAAGACGAGCAAGAAAAGATCAACAAACTGAGTAAATGTCTGCTTTAATGCCTCAAACGAGTGCCATGAAATGCTTCAGGTGACTCACCTCAGCATGATGTCTGTCTTGGCATCATGCCAGAACTAAAAGGCGTAAAACAGGCAGTAAATGCAAAACGAGGTCGATTCCAACAGTTATCCCAGGTTTTTTTTATTTCTGAATAACATTACCTACAATCAGACTAGACCAGTGGAATTTGGGAATAATGTTTCTCTTTGGATCTTAAAGAAAAAATCACTTGGAAAAATTCCAATTGGTGGTCAGAGGTATTACAGACAGTTGTTTTTTTTACATAGAAATGATGCTTCTACTCAGAGAAGTACACTGAGTTGTTCACACATCCACAGAAGAACATTGCATGGAAAAATGGAAATAATTTTTCAACACTCAGAGTAGTTTGACAGGTTTTAAAAATGAAGCCCCCAAAGCTTGTAGCAGAAGGAACAATCTCTTAATAGTCTCCCTTGTTGGATTGCTGGCTTATTGGTGGTGATCTGTTGCAGGTAAAACATTGACTATTACACATGCAACCCTATTTCAAAAAAATATCTACCATCTAACTAAAACTATCTTTTCAAATGGAGGATAGCCAGTGTTTAATATTTCATAAAGTTCTGAGGAGAACTAAGCAGGGAACCAAGTAAGGCTGTTCCAAGACCGAAACAACTGCTATATGCTCTTATATGCTTTTTATCTTTATATATTCCCTTTCTTTTTTCTTTTTTTTTTTTTGCAATGTGATGTATGTATGTATTTGTACTGCTATGAGGTAAGAAATGGTTACAGATAGAAAGGATTTATTGTTTATTTATTGTTTTGCATGTATAAAGGTAATTAATGTAACTACACTTGAGACCTAAACAAATTACCAGATGGGGATAATGAAGCTGACTGTATTGTATCATTCACAAATTTACAAAAGTGAATGAGATATTGAACAAGGCTTGTTTTCAGGTTTTATTTTTTAATTTAATCTTAAGTTTGGTTAGTGCTTTGTGATATTTTTAGCTAAAATCCACAAGATATGCACACCAGCAACCACAGATGGCAAAGGAAATGACTGAACTTCAAATACAGTGACAGCAATTACATTTACTGGGTAAAGGCTTGTTGAAAACAGACCCAGATATTACATATCTTCTGCTGGATGTGAATAAGTATGCATCAGAGTGCTTCTGTTGCCCAACACACTGGAAACAGAACTGAGAAAAAATGAATGACACAACAAGTCTACAATTAAAATCATGCTAGACTTGTGCTCCGATTGTTTGCACTCATCTGAACATAAAGATGCTGTGCATTCCTGATAAGGCGTTGGTAGCTGAAAGTGTGTCATGTTTGTGTTTTGTCATGCTCGAATCTGTGTTTGACACCAAAGGTGTGTTTTTAAAGTGCTGAGCAGACGTAATGATTGTGTTTAATGAAGTGTGTAGCTCTGCATTGAGCTAAACTGGAGCAGAAGTCCACGGACATGGCAGGTGTGGTTTAGTGCAGAAATAAGTCTGACTTTGTCATGTGTGCATTCTACCTGGTGAACACAAGGACAAAACAGTTTAGAAGCTTATCTGATCAATAATAAACAACCAATCATGCCAGTTATGGATTATTGTTAAAGCAGTTTCATACATCAACACTATTTATTTTCAGGACAAAGTCATGACAAAGTAGTTTGGTCTTTCTGTGAATAATATTCAAGATCGTCACAGTGGGGGGCCTTTGGTTTCCAGTAGGGTAGAGTAGGTGCAAGTGGAAAGGGGGCATCAATGCAGACAAAATTAATATTTTCAAAAGAGGTCAGTGAAAATTTCTTTGAGAAAACAATGATTAAAAACATGGTTAGATGTTGGATGATCAGTTGAACCCAGTGAGTACAGTAAGACCTGTCCATCCTCTCCTGGTTGGATATTTGATGTGCAGAACCACCCAGTGGTTTTATTCCACATCTGTTTTTTCTTTTTTTAAGAAAAAAATCAGCATTTTATGTTGCCCTCTTTCTTCTGGCTACAACCGACCCCTTTGAGGTTTGACTGCATGAAAATTGCCGACCTTATTTGTGTGGCACTACCTTTTGAGAGCAGACTGCAGATGTGTGTGCATTTCTTTCCATACCTCTCTGTGTAATTGGACTGACGCCTGCAGGGTACAGTGTTGCGAACACATGTGCCGGTTCCTGGGTCCACATTTTCAACCATTACAAAGGGATGCTCCTCCAGGGTGGCTACGGTCAAGTGACGGTCATCAGACACATATTCCAGGAAGCTGCCGTACCGCGGCCAGATGGGGTAGCGAACTTGAAGGATGCCCCGGGCAAACGTACCTACCTGAACACGGAAGGCAAGGGAGAAAGAGCTCATTGATATCATGAACATGCATGTTTGAACCTGAGCTGTGACCTTCATGTCAACCTTTTTTCGTTTCACCTCCCATTACCTGCGAGCTGGGAAATTTTTTTCTTCATTTTCATTAGATTTTTTAAAAAGATGCCTGTACCAACCTGGAGGAAGAGGATTAAAAGATGAAAGGAGAGCAGAGTTCATCGAAACACACTAAATAGACTTTGAAAGTCTTTGAGCAAGGGAGCGAGAAAATCAGAAAAAACTAAAACAAAGAGCAAACTAACTGCATCGCATTAATAATAAATCCCAGCATGTCTTGCCTTGGATCTATGTTCACTATTTAGACTAATTATTCAATTATTCATTTTCTTTTTTTCAACTAACAAGCAAATTTAAATGTCATAGTTTGTGAATGTGAACCGTTCCAGTGATTACTTCTATTTATTATGAGTGTTTGTGTGTGTTAAAAATATTTGCTGTATTTGCAGAGCTTTTCTAAACAACTGAGAAAATGTTTTTGTGCTTGATAAGCTCAGTGAACTGAAAATAAATCCATTAACGCAGACTCTGGCAAATTCAAGATAATTACTCCAAAAACACAAAAAGATTTGATTTTTTTTGCCATCTTTTTTTAAATGTTGCAACTTTGTCCTAGAGATATGTTATAATGTCACAGTGCAGGGTCAGTAATCTATTAGATGTCAGCGCTAAGCTCATTGAAACCCTTTTCAAGAGAACCAGGGCAGTTTGTCACATCTTGAAAACCTAATGAGCCGAATGCGCTCGGCCTGCGCTGACTTACTACATGTGAAATGGACTTACTCATAGATTTAATGAGATCTCTTTTTTATACTAAATCTTTATTTGCTCTGCAGCTCAGTCAAGCAGATGTTTTCTTCCATTGTACAGGGATGAGCTTCAGATCTGAATGAACACAAAGATTTTACTTCTGGAAAGAAAATGATTTCATAGTCATCATTGCTCTTCAGTAGAAGCTCTTTGGCTTGCTTTTCATTCTGGTACAAACTATGTGGTAGACGGGTGATCAAAACCTATTGATAAATGAATATTGTGTTTGCAAAAATCTTGGAAATTTCCTATACAGATGACTTTAGAGCTGCATTTTCCCACTTTTTTACAATGTCTGAGGTATTTGTTTTGGGTATCAGTATCAAAGTGAGGGACCAGGACTCAGAATCATTCCAATCAAATTAAGAGTCTAATCTGAATAAAACTGCCTCAGTCAGACTGATCCGATATAGTTTTACGAGAATAGATATGTCTACATTGATGCAAGTATTGGGAATGGGAATGGGAAAATGCTTCATGGAAAAAAAACAAAAAATGATTCTGATCAAGGCAGCACGGTGGTGTAGTGATTAGCACTACGGCCTCACAGCAAGAAGGTCGCTGGTTCAATCCCCGGACTTGGTCGGTGCCAGAGGGGGCGGCCTTTCTGTGAGCAGTTTGAATGTTCTCCCCGTGTATGCGTGGGTTCTCACTGAATGAAGGATTCTGATCAAATCACACACTTTTAGATCATTTTTTTATTCTAATCAAGAGAGGTGGGTCATGCTGATTGTTCTTCAGATCAGTGTGCATGAACACACTCCAGGTGGCAGGTGAAAATTTCTCCTAACCTTGCATGCCAAATCCTGTCAGCCATAAATCAGTTTTCACAGAAACCTGAAGAAATTTTTCCGATCATGATATGTTTACATGTGCAAAATCTTTTTTGCACATATTTCTTGCTGTCTTGCCAATATCACTTTAAATTTCTTAAGTTCAGGGCTGATCAGAGCTGTAGCCTAGTTGAAGGGCCAGTGACTTTCTAATCAGATGGAGAGTGGTGTTGTAAACTTTTCAATTCAATACCTGATCAACAGGAAGTGTAACCATGTCTATATGCGTTTAATCTGATTGTCTCGGTGTAGTTGGGAAAGGTGAACTTCCTGAAGGATAAAAACAGGATTGCAGCAAAACAATCCTGGTTTATGACAGACAGGTAAAGGTAAACCTGAACATTCTTGTTCGGTATATTCAAGAAATGACAACGATATTGCCACATTCTGCATCAGACTTTCATCCATAGCTGCTGTTTTACTCGTGAGAGGAAAGCATTGACATTGACTGTAATCTGCAAAGTTTTCCTTCCATTCTGAATCATTTATAAAGCCCCTTAAAGCAGAGGGTGTCCAATGAGAAGCTAAGTTCACTGTTGAATTGAAATGAGCAGATGAAACTGGGTAGAATGAGTCTCCATCATTATTCCTTTAATGAACAGAACAGGGCTGTCAAGTTTCATAGTATTACTGTACTTGGTGTAATTACTTGCAAGTAGTTTATAGAAGGATATGCACAATTAACAACCAAATGTGATGTACTTTTGTATTAAATAACTTACAGTATTTACTCATTATCAGTCATGTTTAGATAGATCCTGGCTCCAACATGCTCATCGCGTAAATCCTGCACACTTCAATTGTTTCAAGTGGAAATGAAAATCTAGTGTTTATTCTTTCATTCACTCCATCAGTAATGAGTGGATCCAGAAATTTAAAACTGGTGCTGTAGATATATTTACCTTACAGTGAATGGCTGTGAGGATCCTGAACCACACAACTGCTCAAACACAACCACAAAAAGCTCTCTCTCGGTCAAAGAGCTTTCCTTGAACTTTCTCTTTCACATCACCCAATTATCTGATGGTGTTTGATCTATAGTTCATATAAAAATAATCATTATTTCAGCTCTGCCGGTGCAAAAGTAAGAAGCAGAAGAAAAGGTAAGGGGAGAGAATCCTGGCAGTAAATGTGAGCTTAAAGTGTCACCCAGCAGCACCCTTCAGATGATGAGAAGGAACAACATCATGTTAAACTGTCAGATTGTCACACTGAAGGAGAGAAGCTTGACAAGAGCAACGTGCCATGCTGTTACAACAGATGAGATACATGACGACGAGGTACAAGTGAGCGATCAGAATGTAATGAGACAGGAAAGAGGACTCAGAGAACGCAGACATTTGTAATGTTTTGATGTTGATGTTTTGTTCAACATCAATAAGTCATGAGAACACAAAGACCTCAAACAAATGGTGCGAGGCTGTTGCACATGTATGACCCCTAACAGCACGGTAACATGACCATGTTCCTACACACACAAACACACACAAGCCTGACATTAAGTGACATTGATAAAACGGGCTGGTCTTTTCAGGACAGGAATAAATGAGTTCAACTGTAGCTGTGAGATTAGGTTCAGGCCTCTCTGTTATGGCATGGTTTTCCTATACCCCCTCAGGCTTTGTTTGTGTGTGTGAGAGAGAGAAAGAGAGTGTGTGTGTGTGTGTGTGTGTTAAATACTGTAGATTCCAGGGCATAGAAGGAAACAGGTAAAGGATGCGCCTTCAGAAAACAAGGATGCACAGAATTAAACCCTCAGATATAATCTGGTTTTCCCATTTTCTCTCAGTCCAATCTTTTATATTGTAAATTGCTTTAAGTTTGGCAAGGCAATGGGCTTTATGCACAACTCAACTACTTCCTGAACTTAAGCCAGCTGCTTTGTGTCCTGTCTTTCATTACTGGACAAACTGATTAATCCAGGTGTGTCTGACCTGAGTAAATGGCCA
>JAVQJG010161542.1:0-10435 GCA_036024015.1 Craterocephalus amniculus
TATGACAAGATGGTAGATGGGGGTGGGGGGGTGTTAAAGAGAAGATTGGAGGGGGGCCTGAATGGAAGAGAGGTATCTAGGGGCAACAGGGAAAAAGAAATATACAGATGCAGGATGTGAAAACACACCCAGACCATCATATATATTGGTGATATCTGAACTGGATCCTTTTTTTTTTTACATTTTTTTACATCCCACAATCCCACGTTCATACACATTAAAATCTGAGAATACGTCCTCTCCACATTACAACACAAAAAACAATCAGTTTTTGAGATCTCCCCCCTCTCAAACGCCCGCCTTAAACAGCATAGTCTGATTACTGAACAATCTTTCCTCCGATTGTCTCTCTCTAGTAACTAGACCGTCGAGGGCCTGCTGATTACTGTACACAAATACCCGGCTAATATCCTCCGTAGACGGCAAACAACAGGATGTGTACGCTGCAATCTGAAGCTGTGTGTGCGCTTTTCAGCCTCAACTCTTCTTCAGAAATCTGGGGGTTTGATTGCAGAGAGCAACTGCGTGCGCGCCTTGTTTTACTGCAACGTCTACGCTCCCTCTCCTCCCCATTCACTATCAATCCTGCGAATGGTTATTATTATCGTCATCAGCGGAGAAAAGAGAAATCAGGGCCCTGACAAGCAATCGCTTTTCGAACTGGATCTTTCTCACCACTGCAAGAAGTGTTTGCCGGCCCATTTCATCAGATGCAACCCCGGGTATTTTTGTTGGATTCATGGCAGGTCTTTCTGGGGAGGAGGATCTTTGCATTTTGAACAAAGTCTTGTAAATATCTGTTTTTTCTCCATTTTTTCATCTTTTAAACATGTAAATGGATAAAAATCACTGCTAAGTAAGCTTGCGGAGTGCAATCAGCAGCACTAAATGAAGCCTCAAAATCTTCTTTCCTTTTACATGACATTTCTTGCAGTGCAGCTCCCTCATTATACTTGTGCGTATCTCAATCATATTGACAAGAGGAGGCTTACAACTGCCACACACTACCCACTACAGGCTTAATAGCCTTTCAAGTGTTTTCTTCAGGCCTTGCGTCGAATCTCCCAAAGGAATAACATGTCAGAGTCGACATGAAGGGCCCGAAGAAGTGGACATGGCAGTCAGTTTGGATCCAGCCATCCTGACCAACCAGATAGAAGGACGTCAAATTGGGTAAAATTACTCCAACTGAGGTCATTGTTGCTTCAGCGATGATGGCGCTACTGCGATTGATGATTGATGAAACCGAGACGGATTCATCTATTCAAGAAGAAATTAAATGGCAAATTAAATGACCCACAGGTCCAGAGCAACTCCATTCAGAGGCCGGCGAGTCACGAGTACAGATTTTTCTAGCTGCCAGTGAGCCAGGTAGTCTTCAGGACAGAGGAGAGAGCTACGGTTGAGCTCTTTCTGAGGCTTAGCGCCGATAATCCAACCCTCAATTCTCCTCTCGTTCTGAACCCAGATAGAGGATGAAAGATTTAGACTTTCCCCTCGGTCTCTGAAGCCTTGCTCTCTCTGCCATTTTTTTTTTTTTTTTTACACTCCTCTCTCCATCCCCGTCTCTCGTTATCCTTCACCCCATGACTCAGAACAGAAAAAAAAAGAAAGATCTTGTGATGATTATTTCACAAGCATGCTGATTTCATCTTTGTGGGTTTTTTTCGCCCCCTTCTTATCTAGGAAGAAGTTTGCAAATCACCGAACACAGAGCTGCATAATATTTCTACCTTGAAGCCTATTGAAGAACCATTAGTAGACTTTCAATATGGATCACATTCAAGACCAAAGGAGCAAAACAGTCCTGGATTGTCTGCAAAGAACACTTGGAGTGTACCTGTGAGATGCCGAGCTTGTATATTATGTACAACTCTCATTGTTTTGCCCCTGAAATGCAGTCCGGTGGATCTCATTCTCTTATTTGTACTCCCAGGTTAAGCTCAGTATTCTCATATAGTTCAATTCTTAATGTTCTCATTTCACCTGAACCAATCCATTCATACATATTTCAGTTGAACAAACATCTGAAACCATGACAGACCAGAAAGGGGTCACAAAGATCAGTCAAAGCACAAGACGACGAGGCAAAGATTATCTATAAAAGACATGTAGCCCTGTTTTAATGGTTCCCATTTGTAAGTTTTGCCAAATGAACCACATAAAGCAGCATTTTGTAATCACCATTTTAAGACTTAATCTATAAAAAGCAGTTTATAAACTCTTTGTAAACTTTGAATGGATTATAAATTGAAACAGGGAGTATGAATCCACTTATAGCAGCATCCATAATATCCGGCAGCATTTTAAAATGTCTGTCAGGCTTCTAAAGAGCTAGACTGGAGATCTCACGAAGAAGAAAAGCAAGGAAAATTACCTGAGAAACATTGATCCTCTAGAAAAGTTCAGAAGGCATTAGAGAAGATTAAATGGTCCAGAGAAAGTCTTAACGTAATGTCAACTGTTTTAAAAGTCCCTGAAGGAAAGGCTAGCTGAGTTAGGCTAGCTCAAACACTGGCCCAGCACCAGGGTGAAAAGGAACAATGTAAGTATTTTATTTTGAACTTCCCAACACAAACCCACCTACTGAAAAGCACATATAACTAATCAGTAAAAACGGTGCACCTGGGGAAAAAACAAACACCTGCATGTCCCCTGTGCTCCAAAACAGGGACACCAGACTTCTTGCAGATGCTCCAAGGCACCAGTGTCGATTGAGGCAAGATTAGATCCTGAAGTCCTGAACAGAGGCCAGAGAAAACACCAAAAAACTGCTCCGCCAGTTTGCTCTCCATGGCCAAAGACTGAGCGATGACAGCTGACCTGGACAGGCAGCTGAAAATTACACCATACATCACCAAAAAGACACAAGACAAATAATCTCGTTGGAGCTAACAGAGCTCTAGAGAAGGTTCATGAGAGGAAAAGAGAGAAGTAGCAGGAGGACTGTTAGAAGAACAGATGGAAGAGTGGCTGTATACCAGTGGATTTGCCCACTGAAAACCAACAGGCTCCAGCCAAAGAGGAGCCATCAACATCTGCTTAGAAAGCATCCGGCTATGGTTCAAACTGGGAGAGCAGTGGAGGTGAATGCCACTCAGACACAAGCAGGGATCTGATCATCCTCTGTCAGGTCAAATGGAGGAGAGTCTATGTTGTTAGACCTGAAACATTCAGTGTTTCCAGGAAACACTGATAATGTGTCTGAGGTCATGTTTTGATGATAAGCTGATAAGCAGTCGTACCTGTCGTTTAAAGAAATTGAACACAGTAGCATTTATTCCTCTTCCATGATTGGTTGAAACTGGAGTGATCAAGCAGTTGCCCTGTAAAGATGTAAGGAAGCCTCTGTTCGGTATGTTATAAATTACATGTAAACAATTGCGCTGATCACATTGAACAAATAATGTTTATACTGGATAAAATGTCGATGCTAAAATAAACAGATCTTTTGAAAAAATAGTAAAACTGCAACAGATTTAGTTGTGGACTCCCAACAGGTTCCAATAATCCCAACTCATTTGGCAGCTCGTGTCTCCCCTAGAACGGCATCCCGAGGCTTTGATGTAGTCAGCAGTCACCAGGTGAGCGCCGTGGTAACCTGTGTTAGGGGAGTCTGTATCCTGCCCTCTCTCCCATCATCTTTTCCGTGTTTGTCCGTCTCTCTCTGCCAGCTAATGAGCCGTGCAGGGCTGCCATCATTCTGTGTAGTCATGTAGGGAGTCAGAGAGAGGAGATGGGGAAAGAAAGAAAAAAAAATAGCAGGAGCAGGAGAGACAGAAAACAGGTGAGACAGGGAGAGAAGAGAGTGGGGACATGATGTTTTCCCTCACCTCCTCCCTAATCAGGCCCGTCTTCCTACCAAACACCACTCGGCAATTAGACCTGACAGTACTCCCCTTCCCACAATCCCACGTTCAAATACTAAATAAACACACAGGGGAGGGAGGAATGCCTGAAAACCAGCTCAACTTCAAGAAAACAGCCTGCAAATGCTGAAGTAGAAATTAGAGAAAGAATAAAGACAGAAATCTCGGCATCCCGTCATGCATGACCAGATGTTGAGCTGGAAAGTGGTCATGACTATGTGAGGTGTGCACATGCAGTCTACAGTCCCCAGAGGATGCTCCTGAATGCTATAGCGAGCACATTTCAGCTTGCTTGCATGAACGGTGAGCTAATTGAGATAATTAGTTTATTAACTCACTCGTTATTGCATTTAAATGTGGATTCCGACGATGAAGAAGGAGAGGAAGATGCTGCATGTTTTGTGTGTTTTAATGCCTCTGTGTGGGCTGCAAGCATGTCAAAAAAAGCTTTTTTTTTCCGTTTATGTAATTAGTTCACACTTGAATCCACAAAGTTAGCAGAGAAGCTCTCTGGGATTTGAAATAAGGCAAACAAAGTTTATACAAAATACAAGGCTTATGAAAGGTAATTGATCAGCGAGTGTGTGGAGAGCATTTAAAAAGTTGTTCCACTAGGCAGAAAGCATTTTTAAGTGCCACATTTTCAATATCATGATGATATAGCCGAGTGCTCAGTGATTTTTACACAGAAGCTTCCGAAGAAAAGAAGCAGACTAGTACATTCAGTTCAGGGTTTAATACGTGTGGGAGAGCAGCCGCAGCAAAGCAAAGCAGTTCCTGTGTTTCTGCCAAAATACAAAACGTACTTTGGCTGAATGGAAACACGAATGATCAATAAGCACCCTTGCCATGTTTGAAATCAGCAGAGCGATCGAGGTTTTGATGGATGATGTTGATAATTAATTTCAAAAGAAAAATAAAAAGCTAAATATAACTTTTTAAAAAGGCAGAAAAAGCCCAGGGAGAAACTGATTCTGATGACTTGTTTTATATTAAATTTGTAAAGTACTTAATATATTTTTCTCATGTTTCCAGATCAGTTTTTATTTTAACATATTGTCTTCAGTCCTATATTTATCGACTCCATAAGTGGACACAGGTTGTGACAAAGGTCCTGCCATTAATTACAACCTATACACTCACATTAGCTAAGACAGTGACATGTTTGCCGACACCTAACAGCCATTTACAGGAAACTGGTCATTTCTATTCTGCGGTCCTTTGACAGAGCAGGATGACGCCTTCGTGGTGAAAATAAACACAAAACATTAAATCAATATTTTTACAACCTTAATTGGCCTTCCCTCTGCACTGTCTTGAACATGCTAAAAAGAATTGTGTGAGCTTAGAGATCACAGAGGACACACAGAAGCATCCTTGAAATTTCACTGAACTGAGTTCTTTAAACCATGTTTGATTATAAAGCAGTCCTTCAGACATATTTTGTAACACTTAATATAAGAAACGCCACTAGGGATCAAACTTTCAAATTCTATTACAGATCTACGATATCAGATTGTGGATGGGAATAATTCCAAAATGTTTCAAGTGTCCAAAAGAAAAAAAGGGCTCATCATTATGGTGTGGAAGAAGTTTGGGACCTTCATCAGCCTTCATAATCTGACAGCCAGTTAGTAATAAAGCAATTGACAGTCCAATGGTTACTAAAACAGATTCAAAGTTCTTTCACAGCCTGACAAAGTCTTAATGAAAAACAAAGATCAGTGCTCCATAAATAAGGTCTTCATTTTCATATAAGCCGTTTCTGAGATGACATCTTTCCCAGAGTTGATCAAAAAACAAAACATTAGAAGCTAATGGTAGGGCTTCTACAGCAAAACACAGTGATGGCAGCATCATGCTGTAGTCTGTAACAGGTTAGGTTGGAAGGATTCTCAGGATTACTCTGGTGAGCATTTGAACATGACCTAAAGTTCACCACCAGCAAAAGAATAAAAATTGGTTAAAATGGCCACACCAGACCCTGAACCAGACTGAACATCTCTACAAAAGAAAAAAAAAAAAAGCATTTGTTTTCAATCTTACATGGATGTTTTGAAACGTTTAATTGAAAATGAATTCATAAATCTTTGAAAGGAAAGGTCCACCGAGACGATTACATGCCGCTAACCATGCCTCGGTGCTAAGGGACTAAAATGTTTCACTTTTTAGCAAATTCATGAAGAAAAATATATATGATAAAAATATTTAAAGGGTCACTTATGTTAAATGTTTATGTTTCAGAGTCAAGGACTTTTTCAATGGGGAAGAAATGGACCCCAAAATGCCTCTGCATGTAAACAAGTGCAGTATGAGGAGCCCGCCTCATTGTTAAGATACACATCATGAAGAAACTCTCCATCTCCTCTCTTGAACAAGCCATTTCAGCTCCACACATCAATAGCCAACACTCTAGTCCAAAGCAAAGAAACAATTCCAGATAAATCATTGGCTCTCTGAACCACTTGCTGCGTTCAAACGCACCCGTGACCTTCAGCTCTTCCTCTTCCTACATTGTATTGCCTGGGAATATAAAAGCTTATTAGCTCAGAACAGTGTTGATATGCTTGTTTGAAGGCAACACACTAATGAGGCGTTGCAGGACACAGGCGGATACTGACTTTCCTTTTGGAGATATTTTTTTCCTCGCCAGAGGAGCATAATGCACCGCTAATGGCATCTCATCCGCAAACGGGCAAACAAAAAAGACGAGTGAAGAACAATATTGCCTTATCATATCAAAGAAAGTGGCATCCATGGATTGTGCAACTGTCTGTCGCCATGTTGATGGCTGAGCGGGAGGGGATGCTTTTATGGATACAGAGAAGCTGCCAAAGTGGAAAAGACAAAGAAATTCAAAGAGATGGTCAAGTAAGCATCAAAATGTAAAAAAATTAGCTTGAGCAGACAGAATGAGCACTTCATAATAAATGTAAGCATGTAGGAGACACTGAAATACATGATTCAACTTATCTGCAGCAGGTTGAAGGACATTTAAAGACATCGGGACAGCTAAGTTTTACCTTTGAAATCTTTTTCTCTTCTCAAACGATCAGTTTTACACACTTCATTTCCCCTCTGCTTTTGTGCTGTATTATGTGTGTTTTACATATTGTTCACTTAATTTACACGACTTATCTGTTTCTAGCTGCCTTCACGATTCCATGCATTGTTGATTGCAGGACAAACAGATCAAATCCTGACTTCATTGTTTATTAAATTGGTGAAATGGTCTGAACCAACTCATCAGGATTTGTAGGGTTTTTGATATCAATTATTTACCAATCATATGCCTCCATACATGCCCCTTCTTTTAGCTTCCTCCTAGCCAGCTGAGTTATACAGGTACCCCTACATGGTCTGCTTCAGGCGTTATAGCCACATTGTACCACAGTGCACAATATAGCAGTTTTACTAAATACATGTTAAAAAAAATGGTTAAAGTATTTGTCTGCCTTTTAAACTCCAATGGATCCGAGCACCAGGACACAGTAACAGGCCAGGCAGTGGATTGATGTGGGTGGGCCCCATTTATCAAGTGAATTTTGACATTATAAGAGGCCAAATTGTAGATTAATAATTTATTTGACCCATTTCAAAGCATTTTCCATTATTATCTAGTTATTATTAATTTCAGCTTTACCTCCAGATATAACAGAGAATTTAACATTTTATTTATGAATAGCAAAGTATGTCTCGTAATCTCCACCATTAAGCAGACTTTAAATGACAGATTGTTGTATACCGTCACGAAGCCTCAAAGCCAACTGTCATACAGTCATTAGATGTTTCCCTGCTTCAACACACCTGATT
Organism: Craterocephalus amniculus; assembly: GCA_036024015.1. Taxonomy (NCBI): domain Eukaryota; kingdom Metazoa; phylum Chordata; class Actinopteri; order Atheriniformes; family Atherinidae; genus Craterocephalus; species Craterocephalus amniculus. The sequence continues at coordinate 7,683 of JAVQJG010161542.1, forward strand.
CAAATTTATTTTTTAATAGCAGACTTGTACATAGCTTGTTAAGAGATCCATTTAATTTGAATCAGATGTGCTCATACCTGCAGGATAGTAGGCCTTGAGGACCAAGGGTTGGGGATCAGTAGTGATATGATGAGAGATGTGTTCAGCACCTCCAATCAAACTTCTACATCCAATAGGAACCTTGGAGGAACCTATACAGGTATTTTATGAGTTCATTTTAGAGAAAGGTAAAATAGTGTCAGTAAAAATGTAACTGCAATGTACTACACTTTGTAAAGATGAGTCGGACTGAGCTTCAGACAATGCCTCCAGAGGCTGAAGACGCGGGGAATACCTGGGGTTGCCATCTTGCTCAGTATTGTCACAGCTGGAATCATCCAAGCTGAAGTGGTTGCTTTTTCAACATGACAACCGACACACCCGTTCCTTTCTTTGTGTTATTGTTGAACCATTTTCTTATACCCTTTGCCAGAAGGTATCAGTCTACTACTTCTTCATCTGTCACCATACAATCTCCAACAAACAAATGTAATCTGAGACATGTTATAACTCAAGCAAGAAGATTTTTCTGGGACTAAAGATCTGCAAATGTCGCTTGGAGTAATGCTCTGGTGGATTGTTTCAACAACAAGATAATAGAAGTCAAAACCTTTTGGTCAAAACCATTCCCACCTTTTGTGGGAATGAAGAGGAAACAATTTGTTATTTATTTGTCAATTAAATATGTTGGCCTCATGTTATATATGTAGGGAAACTGCGTGTGTTCCAGTTCCCTGAAAAAGATGTCATTGTGGGATTAAATGAATGAGAGAAACATTCAGATCGCTATTTAAGTCAACTGATTTTGCTTCCAGGTAAATTACATATCCACACGAGGAGATGGTCAGAATCCAAGCCCAATTTTGAACATTTTCTGCAAGAAATTAAAACATATGGCAACAATTAACATTGGGAGTAAGAATAAATCAAACTAGGCCAGTACTCAAAAAGCTACATCCTAATAATTGTTTACTTTTGACTTATAATGTTAATATTTTTTTATCTGTTTCTGTAACCTCTACCATTTGGTATTATGTCTTTGTATACTATATTGATGTTGCAAATGTTGCCTTGGTCAGTGTGTTCCTGCTTCAGCACACCTGAATCGAATCAAATGGATTCACCAGCTTATCAAGTTCTTCACAGTAACTCATTCACTTGAGTCAGGTGTGTTGGAGCAGGGATACATGGAAAACTAGCTGATTGTAGGACCGAACTGAAGATCATTGGTTCAGAATTTACTTACAAGAAAACCAAGAAACTGTTTACGCTTTGAACACTAAAAAAAAAGAAAAATCTGAATGCTTCTCAGAAAATTACCAGTTTATTTCCCCATGAACTATATGGACAGTTTCAACTGAAATTTCTGTTCTTCCACAATAAGTGACCTGTTGCATCTTCAGAATGATGTAGAGAGAAATTAAAACCAAGTTAAATGATTAAGTCCTTATTCATTCAGCATTGTTTCTACTCCCAGTGAAACATGGATTAGAGCCAGTGGTGTTGGTGGGAATCTTTTCCTGTAGCCTTCTGTCCACTATTCAGTTAAATCAGCTTGTTGTTGGTGTGTAAAAACATTTCTAAATCCTTGTTAGCTGCATCCTAGACACTGTTTAATGTTCACTGGTTTAAAAGTCCAGTTGGATTCATTTCACAAGATATTTTAACATCTATACAACTCATAAATTGTATAGATTTCATAAATTGTATAGATTCAGACAGGCTTCCACCCCTGCCTGTCTGAAATCATCCACCATCATTCCCATAGCCAAAAAATCCTCCACAGCTTGTCTCAATGACTACCGCCCAGTCACACTCACTCCTCTTGTCACCAAGTGCCTGGAACGATTGATCCTAATCCATATTAAGGACTGCCTCCCTCCAACTTTCGACTCCCACCAGTTTGCTTTCAAAGCAAACAGATCAACGGAGGACACCATATCCATCACCTTCCACTCTGTGCTGAGCCACTTAGAACACAGAGGCCCCTATGCTAGGGTGCTCTTTGTGGACTACAGCTCAGCTTTCAACACAATCATTCCCGACATCCTAGTCAGCAAACTGTCTGACATTGGACTTCACCCACTTATCTGTTCCTGGATTAAGGATTTCCTCACAAACAGACCACAGATAGTTAAACTTGGAGTCATCTCTCCTCCACCCGAACACTGAGCACAGGCTCCCCACAGGGGTGCGTGCTGAGCCCCCTGCTCTACACCCTTTATACTGCTGACTGCATACCAGCCCATACCAGTAACACCATAGTGAAGTTTGCGGATGATACTACTGTGGTGGGGCTGATCTCGGGGGATGATGAATTTACCTACAGGGACGAGGTCCTGAAGCTGTCTGTGTGATGTCAAGCTAACAACCTCATACTGAACACCACTAAGACCAAGGAGATTATCCTGGACTTCAGAAAACGCAGATCAGATCCACCCCCGCTTTACATTAATGGTGAGTGCGTGGAGAAAGTCCACAGTTTCACCTTCCTTGGCACTACCATCTCGGCTGACCTAACCTGGACTATAAACACCAAGACCGTCATCAAGAAGGCACAGCAGCGATTGTACTTCCTGAGAGGGCTCAGGAGGAACAATGTGTGTCCGGAACTGCTGGTAGCCTTCTACCGCTCCACCATCCAGAGCATCCTGGCTTACTGCATCACAGTGTGGTTTTCCCACTGCACTGAAGCAGAGCGGCAGAGGCTCCAG
>JAVQJG010161547.1:0-10875 GCA_036024015.1 Craterocephalus amniculus
ACACACACACACACACACACGTGTTATCCTCCTTCTGGGCGTCGTGATGGATTTTCTTGGGCTTTTTTTGGCTGCTCAGCTGCAGCACTCTCATAAACTATGAGCGTTTCACGTTTGACAACAAAGACGTTCTTAACAATCGGACATTTCTCCTCTCCGGGCCTGAGACAACACTTTCAGCTACCTGGCTGGCTGCAATCACACACTTCAGTGAAAGGCAATAAAGGTGAGTCTGACATGAGAAACTGCAAAGGTGACCAAGGCAATGAAGGATACCAGCGCTGAGATTTCTCCTATTACATCTCTTTTTGGAGGCTGCAGACTGATGATGCATCAGCAAATACTGGGGATAAAAACTGTTCTTGCTTAAAAACGAGCAGCGAATTTCCCCATATTAATGGTTGGTGTATCATGAACTGCATAGATTTAAATTTAAATGCAAATTTCAGCACTTTGGAAGTCATTTTATATTAAATTATTCTGATGGCCAAAGCATAAAGGCAGCAAAGAATTGGTGGGAAAAGTCAGATTAAGCAATTTGCTTAATATTTTCTTAGTCTAATTTATTTATATTATACTACATTATATTATATTATATTATCTTATAGCCTTCTATATAATTACATTAAAAAAAGCTTTTTTATCTCTTTACGTTAAAAAACTTAGCTGCACATAATCTGATACTTGTCATCTGCCCCCTGGTGGAAACAATAATAATGCACTAGATATCACACAGTAATAAACCTTAAATATTTTATAAAACTATGAAGACTTATGTTTTTTTAATCCCTTTTCTCCCCATTTTTTCTAAGCTAGAGCATTGAAGGAGTAGCAAAAAGCGAAAGTTCATCTTTTCTAGGTTGAAAGAATGAAAAATGTGCAATGTGAATCTGTAGATGTGTAATTCCATCTGGAATATAGCATGACGTCACACACCGTCTCTCTGTGTTGATATCGAGCCTGTTGTTTACAAGGGTGGTCTTCTTCAACGTGCATGTTCGTGCAGATGAAGCTCCGCTTCCTTCATGAACTGAGTGAAGGCCCTCCTTCCCTTCACGTAAAGCCAGCCGCGCCCCGTCTCAATCCCCGACAATATCGCTTTTTGCCCCTTTAAAGAATTAACGGCTGAACTTTTCACAATCATGTAAAAAAAATAATTTTAAAAAATAAGAGATAGGAAAAAACAATGGAATTAAATAGAATCCAATTAAGTACAAAAACAATCAATAAATCAATATAATATACAATTAATATAGAAATAAACACATAAATAAATGAATAAAATGTATGAGATAAAAACAAATAAAATAAACAGAAAGATCAGCTGTAGTTTGTAAAAGCCAGATTGGATAACTTTTTGTTTTGTTTTGATGGCACACTAACATTTATTGTGTGCATCTATGGAGCCGCTGTTACATTGCAACGTCTTTGGACCAGATATCAACACACACATCACATGCCGGCAAATGAATAGCAACAACCACATCACATGCCAGAAACTGGATATCAACACACACAGACAAGAGTCTACATCAGACTCTTTTTGACTAATGTGGCAGCTGCCAGGATGCAAATAGCATCTAAACTTCTGTAGGGGGCAAAAAATGTGAATAACCGCCAAAATCCATTAGTGGAGCTTTAAAAACATGAAACCACAACATTTATTTATTCAAAACCTTCCTTAAAAACAGGCTTAAAACATGCATCTGTGCTCACTACCCTGCTGTTATGATGTAAACTTTCCATAAAAACGAGTGAAAGTTGGTCGTCCTGGACGTAAAGGATCACCTAAGATATGTTTTAGGCCGTCTTTTCGCCCATTTGCATTTCTTCCCCTCACCTGTTCGCTCTTATGAAGGAGAAAACTTCTAAAGTGAAACATCCCTGGAACAAATTTATAATTTCGAAGTGAGAGAATAACAGGGCTTAGATATGGTGAATGATCTCAGTAATGGTGAAAACTCGCCACCAACTGGCAGAGCAGGCTGTCGTTGTCAATCACGGCCAAACTGTTCTGGATTTAAGGAGTTCAGAAAGAGGAGTAACTGGATTTCACAGTTTGATCGCATCATTCGTGTTCCCGCTGGGCCACGTGTTACATCAGCGCTTCATCCATCGCAGTTGGGGGAAGCCGACCCCTGACCGCTCACCCCCCCATTTAAGTAATTAATCAGCAAATATAGCCGCTCCCGTCCATAGGGTCAGCCTTGTCCTGGTGGCACACATATACCCAGGAGAGCCATGGCAGTTTTGAAATTTGCCCAGTGAATGATTTGGAATGTGTTACATCAGACGTAAAGAGGGTTAAAAGGGGAAAAACCCAGTGGAAGAGGAGTAATCCCGTTAAAATAAATCAAATTTAAAAGTGCCCTGGTGTTTTTGTGGTGGTCCGGCCAGGAATCTCATAATCCAGCCCACAATCACACAGAGAAAAAGGGATTACGATCCCCAATCCTGCAGGCCCAGAACCCCAGCCCGTTTGCATGCGAGGCTAATCTTTATTCTAAACAGACTGGTGGCATTAGTCACCCTGATTTACTCTTATGTAATTAATGTGGATGATTGAGTCATCAGACTCATAAAAAATGAAAATAGCCACTATTTTTTATTACGGTGCATCTTTAATATCGCTGTTAATAAAATGATCCAAATCCCATTAAAACAACATGGAGTTAAGACGAAATCCTTATAACTCCACTGTAACAGAGGCTGGTGACACCTTAAAGTAAATACTGTGAATAAAAATCATAGAAACATGGTGTATTGATGGGTGAGAACAGTTTGTTCAGCAGGTGTTTATCAACTAAACGTTAACTGCTTCCCTCTAAAACATTTACTCATACAGTCGATGACGTCCATTTTAAAGCTGTGCATTTTAAACTTCTACTCTCCCCTGTGCAGGGTTTTTGTCTTTTCAGGCCCACGAGGTGGAAAGAAACATCTTTTTATCAGGTTCCACAGGTACCTGGTGACCTTCTGTTACTACTCGGAGCTACAGGATCCAGTGGGAACTGCTCATTCAGTAAGTGCGAAGGCCCATTTCTGCTCAAATGCGCTGCTATAAAGTTTTTTCTAACCACCAACATGCCGTAAACTCTTGCAGAGCCTTATTTCAAAAGCTTGTGCAACTTCTAATGTTTTTGTTCCCGTCTTCATTCTTCTTCTACAGTTTTCTTCTTCCTATTTATCTTCTTCTTCCCTGGTTTGTTTCTGCTCCACCATGCTCAACACTGACACCTCCGTCAAATGCGAAAGGAGCCTGAAAACAAACCAAATACCTACATAACTTACGCAGAAGACGGACAAAACTTGCGTCTTGCACCGTGCGTCTGCGTATCCATCATTTGCATCGAGCATAAATGGGCCTTTATTCTCTACCTGCAGAACTGGACTGTGACTGGGATAGTTTCTAGATTAAAAAACGAAAACAGGATTTTCTTTGTGTAGTCAGCAATGAGGATTTTCGCTGTGCTGTAGTTTAACTGCTGTGCTTGTACTGAACTAATGAACATTTCTGTCTTTATTTTGCCGATCTTCATCTATATAATGGAGCTGAAAGCTACCGCTACTCATGTTTTCCTCACTCTGCCACTTATAGGTGCTCCCGATGATCATCTGCTTTGCTTTCTTACAGAGGTATGCGAGTTTCTCTGCAGGTGGAGGATCTGGTTTGTCTGTTTCCGGTGTACAGTTGTTGCCTTTTCTATTAGTCTCTGCACACTTCCCCTCATCAGATCCAGAATTAAATTAAACCTAATAATATCTGACAGCCCTGAGTCATAAATATTGCTGTTGACCACATATTTTGCCTTTGCTTCGTCAGGGTTTATGAATCTGTCATATTTTCATCGAACCCCAAAAAATACTGAATAAAAATGTCCTCATTAAAACATTTTTTTCTTAAAAACAACCCAGCAACAATGATTTAAAGTATCCATTTCAGAACAGAGACAGACAGCTCCACGTTAACTGAAATAAATCTGCTGCTTCTTTCCTGAGAACAGCTGCAAAACCGCAATCATTTAAGACCTCTGCAAGTACATGCATCATTTAACTTTAATTAAGACCTTCAGTTGAGACCTTGAAAGTGTAAAGCATGCAGTCAAGAAATCTGACTTATTCTTTTTTCTTCCTCCAACCTCCTGACAGTTTGAAATGACACCATTGCTTATATTCAGAGGGAATGAAACGCGTTACTCTGGTTGATTCGGCTCAATATACATTCAAATAGCTCCGAACCCATCGATGCATTACAGGAATCCGAGTCCAAAAATAGATTATTTACATTTACGGACAATATTTCACTGTAATGACGGCAAACGGAATAAAACAAGGTGTAACTGAATGACGGCGAAAGCACTGCACGGAGGAATACGAGCTACCGTGGGACAATTCATTGCCTTGATTCTGACATGTATGATGAAAGACCTTAGAGTAACCCAACCGTGGTGGTATGGAATAGAAATGGCATAAAAATAGGCCATAAAAGCCCAGGAGATATGTACAAACCCTTATGATAGCAATAACAAGTCAACTGATTCACTGAGCACACACACAGCAGCGGCAGGGAGGGGGGAGGAAGTAATACAAAGATGCTCTGAACATGATTGTCGAGGTGGTGGTGAAGTGAGGAGAGGGAGAGATGGAGCCCCGGAGGCAACACTCTGCACTTAAAACCATCCTGGAACTAAATGTTTGCCAGTATGAAAGACTGTCTGCTCTCAGCATCATTAATCACCAGGAAACTTCTCCATCAACGCAGATGCGATTAACATAAATAAGAGAACGGATGAATAACATGAGGCCGCTCGTCATAATTCAAGACAAAGCAGGAGAACAATCTATCAACACGTTTCAGGTTCTATCAGGACAAAACAAGCTGCAGCTTTGTTTATTTGTGATGGAGGTGCACGGTGAGGTGCTGGGCGGTGATTCAGGACTGCTATCTTTAAGGTTGTCCATGAAAACGTCTCTTTCCTCGTATGACTGAGCAGCAGATTTCAAAGAGCTGATGTAAAAAAGTTTTCCATATTTTGCTTCCAAGCAGCTTTTTAAAATAGTTTTCCATCTTTCTGAGGTTCTTTTAAGGAGATTCTTAAGACATTTTCTACATTCTCCCCCATTTTCAGTCCAGTACTTGTACCAGACCGCAGGAATGTGGTTACTTAACAGTCATCTACGCATCGTGAAAGCTCCTGACTCAAGGAATGACTCAGTGTTGTGCCAAATCCCAAAAGATAGCTTAGCAGGGATGGACTTAATTTATCAATAAATTTGTAAATCAATGACATTATTTTTCAGCTGATGAACTTCCAGCATCATCAGACTGTTGCTGAGGTTGCGAGTGCATATTTTCCAGTTTAACCACCCATGTTGTGATAAATATCTCAATGAGGAAACACGCAGTTTGTCTACTTTCTTTCACTGTATATAAATACATTTTAATATAAAATTACTTCTAATTAATCAAATATTGATAGTTAATTATCCCAATGATCAGTTAAGACAATTTCATTGAATGCCCAGCCCTAAACTTTAATAAAAAATCCATTTAAAATGGGATCTTTGGGGTCTTTGTCGCTCCAACTCTGAAACCCGGCCATACTGAGACTGACAGACAGACAAAAAACAGGATTTTAGCTGCAACAAGCTGGAAACATAGCTCCAGCATGGTGCGAGGAACTGGACAATATCTTATAGCTCACATTTAAAATAAAACAGAGATGGGGGTCCGAGAGTTCCTCTCTCAGGCCGGTGCAGAGACACTGACCCATGCTTTTACAGGCCGTAAAAGTGAGGCTAAGGTCCCTTGTTTATTCCTAGGACCGGGACAAAAACACACGAAGAGACATCTTTATATCTATATAAAGAAATGAGGGGTGCCTGGTACAGTGTGATTAAACATGTTGGAAGTATTTTTGAAGCTCTGGCCCAGAGTTGTACTAATAAAAAACAGAGCGAGACAGCATTTGTCTTTTTTCTTGCAAATTGGGTGCTTTTCTCTTTGAAAGAAGGACATGTAAGACATTTAAATACAACATCTGCAGGAAAACCCACTTTTCTGAGGAAGAAAATCTCATTTTACATGTGATTAAACAATGCTAGATCTGAGGTCATGTTAAATTCTCAGTATGTGTGTGTGCACATGTTTGTGTTTCATGAGAAGTGGTTAAGCGTGAGTATGAGCGAGTGCTTATCTGCTGGCAGCAGAAGCCTCTCCATCTCTTCTGTGACCATCTCTGCATGCTGCTCTCACCCCTCTGCATCTCTGGGTCACCGTTTAGTTGCATAAATTCATCTTTAACAAACCCTCCTCCTGCCCTGCTACAACACACACGTAAATATGAAAACCAGAACTCCAGAGGGCGTGAGGAGCCCAGTGAAGCAGTCTGAGGGCGATGATGAGGAGGTATTCATATGCAATCATGGAACAGTTGGGCTTGTTCTACATGAACAACTGAAGAGGAGAACATTTCAATGAATTACTATATTAGATTTAAATAAAGTTGGTTTTGGTTAAATTGGTGCTGATTGCTCCATTATTCATTCATCATGTGTGGTAAAAGAAAGAAACCTGTTCTGCTTGGGCTGATTTATTTGGAAAGAAATAGGAAAAACTGAAGAGAAGCTTCTTGTAACTTTTTAATCTTTGCTCCATGAGGCCGAGACTGAACAGCTGAAACTTCACCTACGACATCAATGTCATTTTTAGCTGCCAGACAGTATGTTTGCGGGTTACCCATCGAGTAAAAAACAAGCAAAAAACAAACCAGGCTAGAACAGCATGAAATAGAGGAGGCTTTATTTTTCTGCACGTTACGACAAGTTAGGCAACAGTGCATGGGTATTATTGATGGTGTTACTTATTGTAGAGATTGCTCTAATCTATGATATCGTTATCAACATATTTTAGAAAGGGAATATTCACAATGGTTAATAATGTTTTTTCATTTGGGATTTATTATTCTCAGTCATATGGTTAACATGGAAATAATAATTCTGAATTCAGGTTAATGTGGAAAACTTTTTCTTAATTCTGCATTTGAACTGGGAGTTGGGAGGGATTCTGATTGGATGGGGGAGGGGGATGTACTTACATCTACAGGAAGTAACAAACATCACTTCCTGTTTTGTTTTTTCGCCTTTGTTTTTCATTTTTTCACCACAACATGAAAAATCACATAATAAACATTTTTACTTGATTTTGATTGTAGTTATGAAGCAGCAGCTTGTCTCTGGCATACCTTTTCACTTTCACATGCATAGACATGTGCAGGCCAGCATGAAATATGGTCGAGAACAACCAGGATTAAATTTAGGCAAAATTAAGATATACATGATGCTTATGTTCAATTTGTAATCATTATTTTCATTCAGAATTAGGCATTTACATGGTTAATTTTAATATAGCCAATAGTGGTGGAGAATGCATGACTGTGATTGGTTCAATGACATAATTTTATTCTGAACTGTGAATGAAAATGAAAAATAAAATTTGGTGTGCAGAAAGTGTGACGTGACCAGAATTCTGTCCGTCTCACATTGAGCAACTGGGAAGATTTAACTTTGTGACATTCAACTTTGGACCACAGAGCTAACCTGAGGGGAAAGTACAGAGCAGAGACACCTTTATTCCTCTGCAGTCCCACTAAATCACACAAATCTCATCACTGTCAAACCCAGGACTGTTGCAATATGCATCCACAGTCCATGGCTGGACTGTTTGCAGCAGAACCGCTGTGCAAAAGCTAATCACACATTGGTCATCTGCACAGTGATTTAGAAGGTGATTAGGATGTTCCACTTCCATGACTTTAATAACAACAAAAAGGCCTTTCAACAGTTTTTCACGTTCTGTAATAAGGTCACGCTCGGCTGGAATCTTGTAGACAAACTTTAAATGAAAATTTAACAAAGATAATTAGAAAAATGTTCTTAGGCAATATGAAGGCCCAAACCTCCCAAAAATAAATAAAATGAATATATTTTTACATTTCCCACACATTTATCCATTTGTTCATCCATTTTTTTATACCATCTTTATTTTTATTCCCATTTATAATTATTCCCACAATAGAGCCTGACAGTTGATTGGTTGACACAGATTGTTGGGAATGACCAATTACACTTGAGGCCAATGTCAGAAACGCCCACCTCATTAGCATATGCTAAAGAGAATAACAGGGAAAGTAAAGAATAAAGAAGACGTGTATATATTATGAAAAGTGGAAATCTGTAACAGAAAAACAAAAAAAAGTAAATAAACAAATATGGAAACAAAAAATAACGAACGTGGAAATTTAAAAAAGTGGAAATAAAATGAAAATGTAAAAATAAAAGAAAATAGTAACATTTTTCCCAATTTGTCTTCTGCTTCACTAGAAAGTAGTCATCACCAATTTAAATAATAGTAATTGTGTCCTCAGATAGCATGAGACCCCATCAGGTCTCATGCAGTAGCCCTGAACCTCCCCCTGAGTTCAAATAATCATTTTAATTATATAAGACAGGTCTGGGCATTGATCTGAACTGACAGATGCCATCTGTTCAAAGACACCATCACAGTGACCATGGGACTGCTTGGGAGCAACTTCAGAAACACAGAGTCGAAGGTTCGGCCTGAAGAAGCGTCTGCAGTCATTCCAGGAGGAAAACCTTCCACCAAATGTCGAAAGGGATGCTTTTAATGTGAAAGAAACAAAAACTATTAACAGACGATAACCAGAGTCCAGGTAGATTCAGGAATCAGGACTTTGTGAAAAAAGCTGTATCCAGGACAAATGCCTAATTAAAACCTATAATAAGCAACCATACTCCTCTAAAATGAACCCATTACACACACACACAGGTTAAAAATGACCAGCAGCAGCACACCGTGAAGATTTACGACAAGCTTGGGACGCATCTGAGGAGGGAAATGAAACACCATTCGCCCATAGCGACCCATCATCCACGTTCCTGAGAGGACGAAAGGCATTTTCCTCAAAAAATGAAGCTAATGATGAGGCTTATGGAAAAATAATCCCACAGGGAAGTCTTATATCCGGATATAACATGTCAACATGTAGAAAAAGATCAAGACTAGGTCTTTCATTGAGGGGGGGGGGGGCTGCAGCAGGTCAGCGGACAGCGCTTAGGCAAATCTTCCCTGCAGAGTTAAAACGGAGCACCGTGACCTGACTACCCAATCAATTCCGAAACATGCAGAGGTGAACAGCTGCCTGGCCAGCGATCTCCAATGTACAAACCCACAAACATGCGTCACCACATGTAATGAGCTCAAGGTTGAATCAGGTCCCAATGTAGAGGGCTATTATTACCCCGTCTCCATTTTATATATGACCACCAATCTTTTTTCCATGCAAATCACATCATTTTCCTTCTTTATCTATCTCTGTGAAATGCCCTTGTACCAAATAACCAGGGTTTTACTCCTCTCACTCAGCATGTAGAGTTTCCTGCCCTTCCACATCCAAAACAGGAAGAAAACTAAATGATTTTCCTTGGAAATGGAGTTAAATGTATTTATTTGATCAGACTCTATAAGGAGATATGCATACCGAAGCTAGTTTGGGCATTTTACAACAGCATTGCTTTTAAACATGCATCTTTAAGAACTTTCATCTTTTTCTTTGGAGGTTCAACAGTACAGCCAACGGTAGAAAAATCAGCTGCAGGTCTCAGGTCCTGGTTCAGGTCTTTGTTTGGATTTGTTACTTTTTCAGTAAGTTCATCTCCTTTGGATGCAAAAATCCAGAAATATTCAAGGTCTTAGTGAACAAATTCATAGCTGCAGCTAATAAATGGGAACAAATGATGCTTCTTTGTGTATAAGAGTCAAAAGATCTGATTTAAACAGCATTTCTTTGCTAAGTTGTTTGCTATGTTGACCAACACTGGCTCATACCTTGAGATTGGTAAATTTTGATGCATGAATGACTCACAGGTCAGTGTTAAAGTCCATTTATGCTTCTTGTTTATGCACAAATTGGTACATTTCAAACATCAACACACTCGTACTGTACTATAACACCAGGCTTTTTGCTTGACTCTGTACAATCGGGGACTCTGTAGACTTTGTGGTGCAACGTTCATCCAGAGCAGGTTTGTGTTCATGCTGCACCTTTCAAATAACATATTGCATTCACCACCAGAGGCAGCACTGCACCAAGAATTACTGGACGCACAGAAGAGAAAACTGGTTCCTCTATCGGTTAATGCAGGATGACTTTTTGTAAAACTTTATATAGTAAAACGTTTCCGACGCATAGTAAAACTTCAAGCTGCATCAGATCCCAACGGTCTGAGTTGATGAGATTTTTATTGAAACTTTTTTCCATGAACAACCATGACAGACATTTGTCCTTTTCAAATGAAGCAAACTTCTAAAAAACAGGATTTAAATAAAAAAAGCCTGCTTTGAACAGGCCCTTGGATTAGTCCTTGATACTAGAGACCTGCAATGGGCGGGATTTCCCGCGGACCCGCGGGACCCTTCCCAGATCTTGTGGGATCGGCGGGATTGTTAAACCCGCGGGCGGCAGTGGGCGGTTCCACCAAAACATGTCGGGTCCCATCTAAAGACCTGCAACTGGCAAGATTTCCCGTGGGTCCTGTGGGACCCGTCCAAAATCTCGCGGGATTGGACGGGAGTGTCAGAGCAAATTACATTGAGTCCCGTCACCCTTAAATGCCTTTAAAAAATAAATAAAAAAATGTCTGTAATTACTTGGGAAAGAGCATGTGAGACAGAGAGCACGATGATGAGTGGAAAGGAGGAGGTTAAGTCAGTGGAAAATAAAATCAGAGATGGCACATACAAGCTGCAAGCCAACAAAAGTGGGAGGTCAGACATTTGGACTCACTTCCAAATTG
>JAVQJG010161554.1:0-16351 GCA_036024015.1 Craterocephalus amniculus
ATTTTTTGTATACTGTAAATACATATACAGTATATATAAATATATATATATAAATATATATATATATATATATATATATGTTTAAATCAGACAATGTCCTTTTTTTTAGATATGTGGGCTACAATAAAAATAAAATTTCTAAATGAATAAAATCGTGTAACTGAAGCTAAATATTGTTAAAACTTCACTTATTAGACGAGTTATCCACCCCTGTTTTACTCCGTGTAGACACACTTACCTGCGGTGATGTCATGTCCTTCCTGTGGTGTCCTGCAGGCGATGCAACAAGGCGAAGCGCGGCCGCAGACAGAAGCAGCATCTGGGCCACTTCCCGTCCGGAACCTCCTCCAGGATGATGTAGCTGCTCTCCTCTTCCCTCCTCATCTTTTTATATGAATTCAACGAGTCCAGTTTTCGTACCACAGACAGACTGCAGTTTTATATCGACTTTTTGGTGCCTCTTTATTTCCTCCTCGGTTTTTTTTTTTTTTAACCTGATTTGTGAGATCTGAAGGGGCCTTATTTTTGGTTATTATTTTGTGTCTCCGCGAGGCTCGCAGACGCCGCCGTCCTCTCAGACTGGGAACACTGTGGATCCTCCGACAGGAAGCAGAAATATTAGTTGTCTGATTGTATCGTCATGCTGGACCGTCCACAGCTGGAAACACAGATTGTGTCTTTTTGGTTTCACCCTGTGGGATGCACATTCACGCCATTTTCTTTAGCTTTTTTCCTCAGAAATGTTTGTTTTGTTTATGTGGCCTGTAATGAAGAATTAACTGAGAGCTGAATCTGAAATTTAAACTCTTATTAACCACTAAACCAACCACTGAAACTTAACTGCCAGTTTAGTTGATTAGATGCATCTGATCTGATTCGGATCACTGAACTTGATTTAATTTGATGAAGCAGAATTAGTCTACGTTTAGCATTAATATTCAGATGCTGCAGCAGCTGCTGCTTTTATTCTCAAGCTGTACAAAGCAGGTAGATGTTGTTCTGATCAATAAGCTGTTGGGAGTTGTTAGGGGAGGTTTTTAACATGAGCAACATCTGCCTGAACTATCTACTTTTCAAGAAGATTTTTAACAGAAACGGAAAAAAAGCCCCTTTCTGACACAGCTTTGCAAGAATCTGATGCCGTCTGACTGTGTCAGTGTTGGTATGAGTCCCCGTCAGTACAGCTACGAGCTGCTAAAGGTACATTAACACATATAAGACATATTGAGTCTTTTCCCTTGCTGATAACAGCTACACTCATTACTGAGTGCATTAAGGAGCGGTGCAGCATTTCTGCAGCCAAACGTAACTTTACCTGTTCGGTGACACGTGGCCAGGTAGTAACAGATGCATCAGCTACGTACTCGCAGCGCGATGCGATGCAGAAACAGGAGAATGAAAGACGACATTTTCTGGCTTTAAACAACAAAGAATCCACCGGCTGATTAAACATGGTGCCGAGTCACACCGGAAGTGATCACATGTTCAACCAATCAGTGGATTGCAGCGTGTCGGATCAGTAAGATTGGGACATCGGCGGAGGGTTTCCTGGCCCTTCCCAGTTTTCACCCATACCATACGGAAACAGACCCTTTGGTGGAAACGGGGCTTTTTCCCTGCTGCATGGAAAACGGGGAACATGCTGCACACGGACGTGATGACATCACGTTCCCTCACCACACTGATGCAGATGTTAATGTCTGAAAGGGGCTCAGTCAGATGGCTGAAATAGAAATGTTAAATATTTCTTCCATATTTAAGACAATTCTTTAAAAAAGAAAAAAAAAAAGATAGATTTGGTTGATCTCTGAGCAGTTTGCTCTGGTTCAGACTAAACGTGGCTGCACCAGACTCAGCATGAAGCTCTGCAACAAAACTTTCCTTTACTGTCAAACATGTTACACCGCCTTAACTCTCCAGGGGGCGCTCTGCACTGGGACTACAGGATCATCAGGGACCACCGAAGCCCTTGAGGTTGTTGTTTTTTTTGCGTCTCACAGGGACAGAACTAACTTTTCATGTCGACTTTGTTTTATCCGTTTTGTGTTTGTCATGATGAGATGCACCTGAGAACCAAAATGCTGTTTTTTCTACGTAAGAAATAATGAGGTACAAGCTGACGTGTACAGGTTGTTATTATAATTATTTTATTGTTTATTTTCAGATGATGCCATTCCTGAAATGGATTGCAATGTTTCTTTTTTGCGTGATTGGACAAGTCGAGGATTATTTAAATGACTTGGCTGAGTTTTGTTTTTGTTTTTTTGTAACGATGGTACGAAGTGTCCATGTTGGTTGTTGTTGTTGTGGTAGAAGGAGTAGATCGATGAGCTGGGCCGGGGTTCCTTCATGCGTCGCTGCGCTGAGCTCAGTCACGTAACGCCTGCAGGGATCCGGCCTGATTTGACCTTAGATGTCGCATACTGCATGACCCCGTGAAGTCGATGTTTAGACCGTGTTGTAGCTCAACTAGAATTAAATTATGATGTTTGAAACACTCTTTGTCTCAGTTTGTTCATGTTGGATGGAAGTTTGCTGCATTTTAACTAGAATGTAAGAAACTAAAACTGGAAAACTACAACATCCACAATTCTCTACTACAAGTAGCTAAAATAACCTGAAGTACAGTAAAATAATGTTTTACAAAATGAATAATAAAGCAACAACTGCAGCTTCATTTGTCACAGAATAATAAACATTAAGTTGTGTAGCCTAAATGTTAGTAATAAATGTAAATTAACAGGGATGTGATGCCCTGAACTGACGGAAAACATATGATATAGCCATAGAAAATAAGAGTTAAAGGATGTGTGGAATATTTCTAGTAGGGGTGCACCATATCTGAGTTTTGGCTGATATTTTACAAGGTATTTGGCTGATACAGATAACCCCTCCACACACATTAACACTCACAATGTAACTGCAGAGATGATCTGGTTTTCTCTGTTGTGGAATTAAAATCCAGTATCATCTTCATTCTCTGCCATGTTGGCCTGTTGGCAAATAGATATTTATTTTTAAAAACTGAAAATGATGTTATCAGGGTTCTTGCAGGTTTTAGCTAGTTAAATTTAAGACCTTTTCAAGACCTTTTAAGGCCATTGTGAATGAAATTTTAGACCAACACAACACATCCAGAAACATTTAAATGTTAAATTAAACTTTTATTCTTTTTTGTTTAATTTCTGAAGATTACATTTTATTAAACAAAGCAGATTAAATTTATTCAGTAATAAAACTGAAAACATTTAGACAGTCTTCTTCACCAGTGTGTTAACACGAGTAACTATACACACTGTATTATGTCATTTTACTGTCATTTGATGCGGCCAATGCTTCACGGCAATGAATATTAATGAAAATTTAAGATCTGACAAGATCAAATTTAAGACCTTAGATGAAAATCTTGTTGTTTTTAGGACATTTTAAGGCCTTAAATTTTAAGTTTCGAATTTAAGACATGTTTAGACTTTGTAAGTCCCCGCAAGAACCCTGTGTTAAATTTGCTCTTTTTGCAAAATAAGAGTATTTCAACTTGCATCTGGTTCAACACGTCAAATGGAATCATGACAATGATTTTTAAACAGAACAGAGAGATGTGCATCCTGAGCTGCTTCCACCGCCTGAATTTTACCTGTAATTATAAATAAACACCGATATTGTGCATCTCTAATTTCTACTATTGTGACTATCTGCATTATTTACGCAGCCAGTGTAGATGACGTCTATTCTGTTGCTCAGACGACTGACCTTTTGCACATTTATCTCACCATTAGAACTTTGGATAATTTAGGATGAACATACAACCACAACAGCTCTTCCTAATAAAAGTCAATGAATGGTTGTCTGACGTGAAAGTCTGACGTGGTTTGATTGACGGGTGTTTTGGTTCCTGATCACCTGGACTGTTTCTCAACCTTGGCATGGTCAAAGCTTCTCCGCGGTGACTTGGTAAGGTACGACCATCTTGGATGAATAAGGGATAAAAACAGAGATCTTGAGGCTGATGAAGCCTCCATGCCTTCCAGAGGAAGGTGGGGTTAAATATAGCGGTGATGGTGGGGTAATTATAGACAGCAGCTGGTGGAGGCTTTTTAAATGTTGGGCAGTCCCCTTCTGTCTGATTCAATCCCCTCTTTCTCACCTCACCTCATTCCTCTCATGTCCACGCGCTCTCTGTTGCCTTCACTCTCTCTCCTCTGTCAGCGGACTGCTGTCCAGTGTTTTAGAAAGCCTCTCATACCATGGACACGTTCAAGCAGAGGCCGATCCTGGGTACTAAAGCAACAGAGCTGGAGACACCAATAACAATCAAGACTACTCTACCAAATTTTAGACTGAGTGTAAAGTCTTACACGTAATCGGTAAATAAATTATCAGGTTTTATGCATTAGCAGGTCTAGAATGAGGTAGAAACCATCTCGGACTAATGCATGACACGCTGTTATTTAACAAAAACTAAATGAAAAAGTAGTTTGCTTTCAGGTTTATGGTTTAAGGTCAGTCACAGCTGATCATCATCAGCTTCTGGGTAAAAACCAGGGAGCAAAGACAGCAATGATCTTAGAGAAGCAACTGTTGCTGCCCGTCAGTCTGGGAAGGGTTAAACCGGTTGACCTTCATCTTCCTACAGGGAGAAAAATTATTCACAGGTGGGAAACATTCAGGACAGCTGCCAATCTTCCCAGGAGCGTCCGAAAGAAACTCAAAACCCAAGAGCCTCACCTCAGACTTCACGTGGCTCAGTTAGCAAGGAAAATGTTTGAGTTGATGACAGCACATTTTAAGAGGGACAGAAAAATGAAAATTCACTTGTTAGACACACTTTTTGTATCTGTTTGTGGTGATCAATGATCATTATAATCACTATTATAATCACAATTTATATTTATTATAATGATTCATAATAATCATTAAATTACTTCACCTTTAGTAATGACTGTAAGCTTAATAATGATAATTACTGTATTGGTTTCATAGAGTTGCATAGTTGGTAAGATTGGGACTGCTTGTTTATACTGAGTATTACCATTGCTGCTGTTGTGTTAGAAGGTGTTTAGTAATGAACAATTAGGGTAAAATTACTAAAACTGCGGTAAGTATTGGTGTGGGATCAGATAAGTTTTGAACTTCAGTGTTTTCATTTTCTTTTATTTTTTTTTCTATTTTTGTCTTTATATTTGTCATTATGTTCAAATAAAGACTCAATCAATAAATGTGTTTTGGGAAAAGCCAGACTAAAGCTGAGATGTTTGGTCAGGATGCTCAGTAGCATGTTTGTTAAGGTGCAGCGCCTGCTGGGAAAAACCTGCATCTTTGGCATTTTTATAGATCAAACTTTGACCCTCGCCACCTAAACATTACGTAGATGAGCCGGTAACTCGACAATGTAGCAATTAAATCCCCCCATAGCAGCAATAACCCCAAAGAACTCTGCAAAAACGGCATAGGCGGAGCTTAAAGAACCAAATGTGTTCACCTGACCTTTAACCTTCCACATACTTGTCTGATAGCATTTTAATTAAGGATGGTCCGATACAGGCCAAAGTTACTGGATCGGGTCTTTTTTTATTAGAACCTGTCTAATCCGAACCATCTCACATATCCTCAACTTCACTTTGAACGTTTTCTGTTTTATACACGGAATTGCTTTTATTTAACTTGCACTTTTAGTTTAAACATTTGAATGGTGCAGCCGTGAATGTTGTGTTAAACAAGATGCTGTTAAACATGATGTGAGCTTTAAGTGTTAATAAAGCCACGGTTATTTTCTCTCACTTTCTTTCTTTCTTTTAGGGACCAGAAAGCTGTTGTACAGTGAATGTGATATTTATAGAACTCAGCATCAAGCAAATTACAAATAAGTATTGTTAACAACTTTTAGAGTAAAAAAAGAATAATATCTGTATCAGATCGATATCAGCTAATCCTCGGAATCAGTATCAGATATGAAAAAAACTGGTATCGAGCCATCCCTAATGATAATCAGGCTCTGTTAGTTAAACAAAGCGACTGAACGATGCCTTAGCGCCCTCCCACCTCATGGCTCCGCCCCTTTACGAGCGCCAACAAAGATGGCACCCATGGCAAGTGTTAGCATAACTTTACAGAAATCAATTGTCCCGTGTGGAGGCGTGAGGGAGCCGAGAGTCGTCCGGGGCAGAAAGCAGTGAAAAGATGGTGGCTGATGGGTGGATGATAGAGGAATAGATGGGAGGGGGTTTCCACTCCTTTTAATACACTCATCTCCCAAAGAAGCCAGGGAGTCACTTTACCAGCACAGTATTTATAGAAGCAGAGAACAGAGACACGCTGGGATCCATGTCGCTCTTTATCTATCGCACACATTCCTGCAGGATCCATTTCCATTTTGAAAAGTTCTCGTCATGCATGTCGTCTTCCTGGGATCCTTTAGGATTAACACGTGAACTCTTCCTGCAAAGTCTGAACCAAACCCTCCAGAATCAGACCAGCAGTTGGTTTATTTTCTAAAAAAATCTTCATCGGTGATGCATTGATAGATTGTTAAGATTCCCTGATCCTCTAAAAGTTACTCCTCTCAATTTGGCAGTCCCCCATAACTCCTTCCCTTTTCATCACCCCCTCCCTCCCTCCCTCCCTCCCTCTGTGGCCCAGCAGGGTGGAGTCTATTAGTTGATCTGAATAGTTTTGAGGCTGAAGAGGTGCTCCAGTCCTGTCCTCCTCCTTTCCTTCTCCTCTTCCTCCCTTATACCCATTCGTTTTTCTTTGGACTCCCCAATGCCTCAAACCTCCTCTGATGGTCTTCATTTCCTAAATAATCCAAGAATTTGAAGCTCCAGCTGGATTTTCTTCACCTGTTCTTCCATTTTTTGGTTTGGATTGCTGGATTGAGCGTCGCCTGACCGAGCCGAGCCAGTATGACAGATAAGCCGGGCTTGCCGACGGCTGGAGGAGACGATGCGGGCAGCATCATGGCCCTGCTGGAGCGCGTGGCGGGCCTCATGGACAGCGTCCAGGCCACGCAGCAGCGCATGGAGGAGCGTCAGCTGGAGCTGGAAAACACGGTGAAAACCATCCAGTCCGACGTGGTCAAGCTCACCAGCGATCACGCCAACACCAGCTCCACCGTGGACCGGCTGCTGGAGAAGACCCGCAAGGTCAGCCGCCACATCAAGGATGTCCGGGTGCGCGTGGAGAACCAGAACGTCAGGGTTAAGAAGGTGGAGGCCACGCAGGGCGACCTGCTCGCCAAGAACAAGTTCAGGGTGGTCATTTACCAGGTAAGAGTCCATGAGTCACTGATTGTTGGATTGTCTGATGCCTTTTAGGCCGTTACAGCCTCTAAGGGTCCATCAAGCTCTGAAACGATGAGCAGCAAATGGTGCTTCTTTTGCATAGGCAGGATTCAGATATGGTCCAACACACAAATGTTCATAGGTCTTCCTAGAACCAAACTCGCTTGAATGGGCCCTCAAAGATAATATCTGATCTGAAAGGATAGTCTTTAATGGTCCAAACAAAGTCTTCAACCCCAACAGACCCAAACCCTACAATGCTGACCCGTCTAAAACCGAGGGCTCATCATCCTGGTTTGGTTCTGTCTGCTGTCGGTGTTAAAACAGAACCAAAGTAAAGTCATGTCACCATGTTGGGAAGCCAAAGAACAGGCTGAGTCGGACTTTTGGGTTCCAAAACTTGGCTCAGAGATACACGAGGTCTAGAATAAGGGACTTCCATTCTGCTGCATGACTGAAGGATTTTGATTAAGATGAACTGTTAAAAGTACAACAAAGATGTTTGATTTGTCCTGAAGTGAGCAGAACATTCCAGAAAAGTGTTTTGTTTTCTCAGAAACTGGAGTTCAAAGCCAAAGAAATGATGTTTATTTCAGTTTAACTCTGGCATGAATACCTTAGAGAGAAACATTTAGGGCCACTTTCAAGTTTTCACATCTCTGTTAATCTGACGTCTAACATTAGTGCTAGTCCACAAATGTCTCAGTTCATCCTCTGGGTTGAAATAGCAACTAGTGTGTGTGCACAATCACACACACACACACTCACACACCAGGCTTCATTTTACTTCTTTAGCCTTCACAGTTAGCAGCTGCCAGCATGATGGTGACCTGGTTATTTTAGCCCTGCATAAACGTCAGCACGCTGAAAGGTTACTTCACAGACCCAGCTCACTCCGGGGACTTTCACTTCAACATATGTCCTTTATTTTCCTAAATTCTGACTTAGTTTCAATGTGAAAAGGAGAAATTCAATTTATTTTGCTGCTATTTCATGGCACTTTTAAAATGTTTGTTTTTCCGTAGATAAAACAATAGGGGTGTAGGCTAGCGATTCATTTTAACAACGATTCGATTCATGAACGATTGTAGTTCATTTAGAACGTTTCAGTGACTTGAAACCGATTCAGTATATCTATCAACAGCTATCATCAAAAATTCAACCAGTGTGATTGTCATAAATACCTGGATGCTGGACAGTGCAGGGAAGTTTCTCAGTAAGAAGAATCTTAGTTTCTTCAAGGGAATCAAGTATAAATTAAAATATGGGTATAAACAAAACAAAAGTTCACCTCTCCAACTTGAATCACCAGGGGCTAGACCTTTTGTGGCACTATTTTCAATAATTATACAATTTCGTTTTAAATAAAAGTAAAACAAGATTTTAATAACCTGCTACTTGCATTATTTTCTCAACAAAAAAAGTGCAAAAATAAAATCTTCCATGTTTCGATCCAAAGCATTTCTCAATATCGATTCGAATCGATTCAATACCTTTTATAACGATTCTAGATGGGTAAATATGGGTAAATATTTTACCTGATTTTACTACGATCTTGCCAAGCACATATCGATCTGTTGAATCATAGGAATATAAAATCGATATTGATATATTGATTAATCGATTAAACCCCTAAAAAAACAACTTTAAGTTTAAACTATTCGAGGTTAGCATGCTAACTTGAAAAGACATGTGAATAACTCTGCAATGAGCGGTTTAGTTGTCGTAATCTGGACTTCAAGTTACAGAGTCATCTGAGGTTGCATGCATATGATTGGCTGGCTGCAGCAGAGTGAGGTTAAGCAACATATGTGAAGAAATGTTGAGCAACTTTAGATGGAAGAATGCATAACTTCTTGCACTACAATACCGGCACATGTCTTCTTTAGGCATGTTATAGAGTAAAACTGGACTATATAGCCTGATGCGTTACATATTACAGCTAAACAGACATTTGCTCCTCGACCACAGCATTACTGTATCTGCTTTGCATCGCTCATATTGCGGAGTAAAACCAATGAACACTACCAAGAAGCTGAGGTACATCTAACTAGGGCTAACACTGTTACAGACTCATGTGGTTCTTCAGTCCCATCCAACGCGTCCAGCCTTGATTAGTGAATACCAGCCAAGTAACTAGACGTTCCTGTGGATGTATGGGTTTCAAACAGAAGTTGCCACCCAGGTTCAGCGAATAGTCACCACCTTATTTTACTGGTGAGGTCTCAGTTACCAGAACCGGCTTTTCAATGATGAGATCAAGTAGGCGGCTTCAGCTTAGATGGAACCTCTGGTGTTACAGGTTTCCTTGATTGTGGCACTTACTAGACCTAACCCCACAAAGCCAAATGTATCATAATTGATACGTATAACGTCAGAGACATTTTGCATAACTTTATGGTAAAAACGTGTTGTACAGTCTGATACTTGTCTTCTGCCCTCTACTGGAGCAGGGAGCAGACTACACTACAATAATTTTAAAATATCACAGTAATAAATGGTAGATATGGATGCAAATAGTCGCACATATCATCCGATCCTGATGTTATACTGAGAAAATGTTCCTACTGCTGTTCTGAGAAGCAAACCGATAACCTACAACACCTGTCTGATTACACCGTGTTTGATTATTTCTCATGCAAACATCAACTTAAGGAGCTTAACTCTGATGCAGAGACTAGAAACCACATAAAAACATGTCCCTCTTCCTTCTGTTCACCCCATCGAGCGTGCAGATAGCAGCGTGCGGTGAGCTTCTGTGTGGCTGCTGTACTGTAAGTGACTGTGCCAGCTGACAGACCAGGTTATTCTGAGTCTTAACCTCCACCATCTCCTAATATAGCTGTCTGCTCATCCCCTTGTAACCCTGGTCCCATCATTTTGTTAGCCGCTAACAGGCTGCTACCTGCCCTGACAGCAGCTCTAAGTTAGACCGATGTAGGAAATGCTCCAGTGAAGAGGTCAAACCGGGATCGTGAACCTTCACCCTCCGTGTTTGATCACTCTGCCCTGCTGCGGTACAGACAGCCTACTGGAGGAGGTGAAAATAACACTGGGGTTCATATTGATTCGCTTCTAATTTTTTTCTTTCACCTGCTGAGTTCAGTGCTGGTATCAGCAGGAGCAGAGTCCCAAAACCCAACAGTTTGTCTTGTTTTAAACTTTAAAGGAGCAAGGCTACGCATACGGTCCAATAACTCTACACTGTGCCAAACTACATGCCAGCAGTTTGTTTGCTTATTCATTTATTTGACAGGGAAATGTGCAAAAAACATTAAAAAGATGCTTTGCACTAGATTTAGCCAAGCCAATTTCCATTTGCAGTCAATTTGGTTTCTTAGGTTGCTTTATTGCTCTCAGGATCAATAAAGTATCTATCTATCTATCTATCTAGTAACTAGGCCTTAGCAATAATTCAATTAATCGCAAGGTAAGAAAAAACGGGCGCAATAAGTTTAATTTGTTTTTTCTCTTTTTACTCTTTACTGGATGACAGTACGCATCACTCGTCTCGTACCACCAGAACGTAGCTGCTATATTTTTTGTCTTACTTTTTTGTGTACAAAGGTACTAATTGACAGGTTTGATAGTTTTCCCTCTCTGAGCCCTATGTTTAATATTTTTTGAAAAAAAATACAGAGACTTCATTATCTATCATATTTACTGTATTTGGTTGTGTTTGCTTTATTATTCAGTTTTTTCTATTTTTTGGTTTGTTTAGTTACTTAGAATGTCAGTAAAAGTTTTTGGTTAATTAAAGTTTATCTTTGTAAGATTGTACTTGCCTCATTCTGGCATTATCATTGTATTAGTTGAAAATCGGCTCAAAATAACATTATCGCTTACCGTGATATTATCGTTTATTGCGATAATTTCTGACACAATTAATCGTACAGTAAAATTTGTTACAGTGACTGGCCTGTTAGCAATATCAGCATCTGCAGATAGAAAACAAATCCCGCTTAATCAGCTAAGTTTATAAAGATATAGACAATTTCCCCAAACCTTAAACAGTTGTTCATGTTGGTGTTTCTGTGCAGAAACAATGAAGAGGACATGAGCTTTTGAGGAGCTCTTTTCACTTTGCTAACTACTAAAAGAAAGCAAACCCGTGTCCGTTTTCCTGCTGCGTAACTCAGGTATGAGGGCCACGCACTCGCTGAAAGCTCTGGAAATGTCAGCCTCTCTATCGGTGTCATATAGTCCCAAAGATGCAAGTAATCAAAGATACCGATGTGACCCTTAGAATGCTACAGGCATGGGCTGATCCAAAACATTCGCATTCCTGATACCATAGAAAAAGACGGCCATATTTTTAATATTACATCACTCTGAGCTTTCATGAGGAGGTTATACAAGGTCCCAAGTAGATTTATGGCCTCAAAAGGTTCATGTCTCAAATTCCTCTGCAGATCAAAGTGTAGCTTCCCGGACGAATCCAACATGCTGCGACAGATTTCACTTTAACTTTCTGCCCGTAGGACCCCGTCAGGCCGTACTGGTCAGCTCCCAGTATGAATGAGTGAGGGAATCATCCATTCGCAGCTGCGGCCTCAATGATTTTATTGTAACCTGATGTCAGAGCGACGGACAGATGCACGCCATGGTGCAGCCTGAAGCTGGAAGCAATCCGCACGATATGTTTAGCTTCCTGCAGCCTGGAGCTGAGCTGCAGAAACAGGTGCTTGCTGCAGTTTATTTCTGGAGGCAGGCTCGAGGCCTGCACGCCAAGTCTGCATGACACACTTCTACCAGAGACGCATTTAAACCTGACATCACCGCCAAACTTTGTCCAAAAAACAGAAACTTAAAGCTTACGATGAGGGTTGCATCAATTCAGCTCTAAAGTACTTGTGCTCATACTCGTTAAAGTCAAGTTCATTTATAAAGCACATTTAAAAAGATCACTAAAGAGCACTAAAAGATAAATAAACTACAATAAAATCATATCAATAGAAATAAAAGCACAATAAGAACACTAAAAGCCAAATGAATACCTATGCAGGACCCGATCGATACTAGGAACTGATCCCAATTTATAATGCGCAATGTTTTTTTCACTTGAAATTCTGGTTTATGTTGTCATTTTTATTTATATTTAAATTTAGTTCCCCATCGTTTTCTGTAAAAAGCAGAAATTAACATAAAACCGGTTTTCCAATTCATTACATTTTCATAGTGTGGTAGAAGTATCGGTATCGTATCGGTTTGGAAACAAGTGGTATTGTTGCATCCCTACCTACGATGCAAACTAAGCTCACTGTGTTCATGCCGAGATAAATGTTCGCTGTGTCCTGTACTTTCCTGCAGGGAGACCAGGAGGTGAAAGCCGTGGCGCCGGGGAACGAGCCAGCGGACTCCGGCGGAGCTGCAGCCAGACGCGAAGTGGAACCGGACAAGTTCGAGCTCCCCCCGGAGTCCGATGAGGAGTACATGGTGGTGGAGGAGGCCGACTCCTCAGCAGCCGGCCGCGCCAAGAAGACGGGGCTGACGCGCATCGAGAGCTTCAAAGCCACCTTCTCAAAGGAAAACATGAGCAAGACCCGAGAGAACCTGGGCACCAAGGTCAACAAGTTCGGCGAGCGTATCGTGACAGCTGAGAGGCGTGAGAAGATCCGCCAGTCCGGCGAGAGGCTGAAGCAGTCCGGCGAGAGGCTGAAGGAGACCATCACCAAGAGCGTCAACCTGAAGAAGGAGAGGACTGTGGCGGAGGGCCAGGAGGGAGCCGAGGGTGCCGCGGAGGGAGCCGTGCCCGTCCCGCCCCCCAAAGGCCGAAAGGCAAGTCCGCAAGCTGCCAAGCCGGCCGAGGACGAGGCCAAGGCCGAGGAGTCCGAGGTGCCCATGTATGACATGAAGCAGCTGTCGTAAACCACAAACGGGCCTTTTTCTTTGGACTTCAGAGACCACTGGAACGAGCGAAAGAAGGTTCTGGGATGTCTGCTGATGAGCAGAGACGTATTTATAAGGATTGTTAAAGGAAGTGGGCAGACAACCGTCCGGTCACAGATCAGTCCTGAACATCAACACAGTGACCTGACCATCATCGCCAACAGATACAGGGAGTCACTTTTGTTTTGTGTTTAATAAAGACTGAGAGCGAAGCTTCTCATGCAGCACCGCTGCTGTTCACTCGCTTGCATGTCCACGAGGTTTAAATATTGGATGATGAAGGTTTTATGGTACGTTTAGTTCTGAAACATGTTGGGGAGGGAGAAGGGAGAAAGGCCAGATGAGTAAACTGGACTTTGTGTTTGGAAATGAGAGGCAGGAGTTTTTCATGGATTCTAAAGGAGCTCAGAGTCCGACCCATGAAGACCTCCAGTTCGTGTTCTCAGTAGAAACATTTTCCTTTTTGATGACTATCCCCCCAAAATAGCCAGGTTCAGCTTTAGCTATGAAAGTTTGTAATAAGTGGAAAATAAACTCCTGTGTGTTTGCATGTTCTCCCAGTGGATCTCTGGGTACTCCGGCTTTCTTCCGCAGTCCGAACACATGCATGCTGGGTTAACTGGTCACTCTAAAATCTAACCTGGGAGTGTGTGTGATGGTGTAAATGGTTGTTTTTCTGTGATAGACTCTTGCCTAGTAGCTCCTGGGATAGACTCCAGCCCCTTGTGAGACTGCATAAACGAGTAGATGGAAAAGAAATATTAATGCTAAGTTGCTGTAAAAAACTTTTTAAAGTTAAAAAAATAAGTTTTGTAGAAGTGAAAAATAATTAAAGGAGTCTGATTTGTCCAAACCCTGCTGAGACACCTCAGAATTTACTTTACAGGACATTTATCCAGCTGCACTCATCTACAGCCGAAAGCTACATTTACCCAGCAAACAAATAACTGCTTCACATCATGGCATCCATGAAGGAACTCCTTCCTATTCCATTCTTATTTATAAAGATTCAGATTTGATTCAGAAGTTACAAAATTGATATTTTAATAGACTTAAATATTTGCCTGAATACATCAAAGCTACTAAGTGATAAAAACATTTTTGCAAGGTTAGCAAAATAATTTACTTTCATCAACATAATCTGTTTTCTTTCAACTAATAATTCCTCAGAGTTCTTTCTGGCTTAAAGAGGAATGAAGTTGAATGAACTTTGTTACTAAAAGAGGACTGAATGTGAATTGAGATCAGTTTTATATGAGAATCAGTGGAATCGTCACCCCAAGAATCAAAAACTCATTGAATCATGAGTTGCTGGCAGAGTCACATGCATAGAGTCCATACGTTCCACTTTAGGGAAATGAGTCATCTGCAATCAGAAATCAGCAATGTGGCCTCTTCTTGTGGTGGGTCAGGACGTAGCTGTTTTTGTTTGCTTTGTTTTTTATTTTTTTCCTTAAAGCAACCACTGTGAGACGTGTTTTAATTCTCCGGTTCACTGTTTTGTTTCCACATTCGCGGGTCCCCTTCCTCATTTACTCCTCGGCCTGCTGGACCCAACCAGCTGTGCTGCGACTCAGCTGAAGTAGCTAGATCCTGTGTTTGAAGACAGAAGTAGTTCAGTGTTGTAAATGCTTTAAAAACAGCTGATGTAAGTTTCTGGTTCCTGGAAGCACAGAGAGAATCGTAAAGTTTCCGCAGGACGACATGCAGATATTACTTAACGGGGCTGCATCTTTGGCTCCGCCCTAACATCCTGCAGCGCCTGTTTCTCCTGAACAGCAGCACACCCCAATCAGGCTGACAATAAAGCTTTGTCCCCACGGTCGCTGACGTTCTGATTGCTGATATGTCCACCGGAATCTTGATTGTTTTTTTGTTTTTTCTAGCTGAAGTTAGAGAGTGATTGCATGGCTGTAGATAGTCCGAAATAAAACATTTCAGCAGCTTGTGTTTGACATGAGAAAATAAAGTTTACTTGAATCATTTCTGTACCTAGAGA
Source organism: Craterocephalus amniculus (assembly GCA_036024015.1). Classification (NCBI taxonomy): domain Eukaryota; kingdom Metazoa; phylum Chordata; class Actinopteri; order Atheriniformes; family Atherinidae; genus Craterocephalus; species Craterocephalus amniculus. Next base: position 15,166 of record JAVQJG010161554.1, read on the forward strand.
AGACTCGGCTCTTCATTGAGTCTCACAATACATAAACCTTATTATTCATTTCAGTGTCATTAATGATTCCAGACAAACATTTTACCATAGAAAGGAGCAGGAATATGCTTGCTGATGCTTTTCCATGGTTTCCAGTTGCCGCCTAGCTCTCCTCATAAATATATTGCAATGTTTTTCTAAACTTAGCACGAAGGAAATCTGTGTTTCAACCCCTTTAATAAACATGTTATATTGTATTATTATGGTTGGAAACCAAATGGTAAAAGCTAGAGTTGTGTTTCTGTGGAATGGGAAACAGCCAAAAGTCTGAGTGGAGAACCTCCAAATATGTACCAGAATCAGCAATGTTCTCCTGTTGTTCTGAGATTCAGGTGCTGCCAGGTGTGTCAGTTTCAGAGACAGGTAACTCATCACCTGCCATATTAGTCAGGAAAGCTGCAGCATGCACTTTCTGTGTGCTTTCATATGGAAAGAACTTTTTTGATAAAAAGTGCTGAATGAAAGCCATCTTTTTGAGAGAAAACTATAAAACTGGTTAGTTTTCAGCATATTCTCATGTGCAGAAGTTTAACTGATACCAGGCTGTGTTCAGGCCAAAAGTTAATTTCATTAGGGTTTGGTGTGAACAAACAGAAAAAGGACAGCATCATTATGTAGAGCTGCTTTATCAAAAATTAACTTTCTTCACTTACTACAGACACAATTAAAGAGATAAATCTTATAGAAAAACTTGTAAAAGTGACTTCTTCTTCATCTCTTAATAACGACGGCTGCATGATGCGCAGTCTGTTAAGAACTGATGCAAACTTTAGTCACAGTTGTTCTGTTAAAAGGAGTTCTTTGCTTTTAAAGGAATAAAAATTTCCAAATGTCTGATGTCGTGGCAGAATAAAAACTCAATTTTTAGAGGAAAATTTAAATTTATGTGAAGCAGGTCAGATTACATCACAGAATTTTTTTAAATAGTTTTTTTTTTTGTTGTTTTTAATCACAAACCATCTAAAAAACAGTTTTAATAACTATAATTATCTAATAAGTTCAACACGTCACAATCTTCGCTCACGACGAGGATAAATTGGTTTTGGGTGGATTATGTTAACAGATATGGCAAAAGGCCTAATATGCAGAAAACTCTCGTTGAGACCAGGCCAGATTTTAAAATAGCATAATGACTCAGTTTCTGTTT